>JAOTQR010077985.1:21102-41056 GCA_025774065.1 Solanum ossicruentum
TTGACTCCAATTATTCTTATGCTATTATGAAAGACTTCACTTGGTCCCACTTCCCTTCTTATTAATGTCATTTTTTGTTGATTATTTTGCTTCCGCGACCAAGGTTGCCTGAATGATATGCTAAGAGAGTTGTTTGGAGTTCCTTTAGGTTCCCCATTAGCCATGTCACGTTTAGGCAGTAGGCTTGGGTCGTGACAAGCTTCGTGTCAGAGCTCTAAGTTGTTAATGGTCCTCAAAAATCTAACACACTGCATCGATTAAAGTCTTATTCATAGTCGTGAAGCATGCCATAACAATGAATAGGCGGTTATGAGGCATTTTAGGAAATATTTCACTTCTTCATGATCTATGTCGTGCTCTAGATGTAAAGATAAGGTTTTCTCCCTTAACGAACACTTTTTTCATTTTTATATGATGCCACTACCAAGACGAAGACTAAGAAGGGCCCATACACCCGAGCAACAACTGACTCAGCCCGCTCCTCAAGCTTCTCAAGATAGAGAGGCTACCCAAGTTGAGTTAAGGAATTCTATCACTATGTTAGACCATGTTATGGCCAACCAATTGAATGAAGGAGCTCAAGCTCCTTATGCTCCTACTCCGGCCTCAAGAGTGAGGAACTTCACAAGGATGAAGCCTCCTGAGTTTCATGGGTCTAAAGAGGAGGAAGGTCCCTAAGAATTTATTGATGAGGTGTATAAGGTGCTTGCTATCATAGGAGTGAATTCGAAGGAGAAGGAAGAACTAGCGGACTATAAACTGAAGGGTGTGGCCTAAATTTGGTTTGCTCAATTGAAATTAGATAGGAGGAACAATGATGTCATTCCTTGGGAGGAGTTCAAGGCCACCTTCCTCAACTTGTTCTTTCCTATTGAGTTGAGAGAGGAAACAATGATGGAGTTTATGAATCTCAAGCAAGGATCCATGAGTGTGAGGGAGTTTGCCCTCAAATTCAACAAGATCTCAAAGTATTTTCCTCATTAGGTTGCCGATCCTAGATCAAGAATGAACAAGCTTGTGTCGGGGGTATCCGATTTAGTGAATGAGGAGTGCTGCATCGCTATGCTTGTGGATGATATGGACTTGTCATGGCTCATGACATATGCCAAACAACTTGAGGGGAGAAGCTTAGGAGGAAGAGAAGAGGGGAGTCTAGGAGGTCTCAATTTGATGGTGCCCTTAGGTTCCAAGGTAGGCTATGTGTGCCTAATGTTAATGACTTTAGTGAGTTGATTTTTAAAGAGGCCAATAACTCATCCTACTCTATTCACCCTAGTTCCATAAAATGTATAAAGACTTGAGGGAGGTTTATAGGTAGTGTGGTATGAAGAGGGATATTTCCAAGTTTGTAAATAGTTGTTACATTGCCAACAAGTGAAAGTCGAACATAAAAGGCCAGGTGGACTAACCCAAGACATAGAAATTTCTACTTGGAAGTGGGAAGAGATCAGCATGGATTTTGTGATTGGTTTGCCAAGGACAAGGGAACACTTTGACTCTATTTGGGTTATTGTTGATAGAATAACAAAGTTGGCTCACTTTCTACCAATTAAAACAACTTATAGTGCCGAAGATTATGCTAAGTTATATATTCATGAGTTGGTTAGATTGCATGGGGTACCCTTGTCTATTATTTTGGATCATGACGCTCAATTCACTTCTCATTTTTGGAGATCCTTCCAAAGGGGTCTTGGTTCCAAGGTCAGGCTTAGCATGGATTTTCATCCTCAAACGGATGGTCAAGCTGAATAGACAATTCAAATTAAACTCTTGACGATATACTTAGGGCTTGTGTTTTAGAGTTCAAAGTTAGTTGGGATGAAAATCTTCCACTCATTGAGTTTTCTTATAACAATAGCTACCACTCTAGTATTGACATGGCTACATTTGAAGCTTTATATGATAGGCATTGTAGATCCCCGATTGGGGGGATTTCATATAAGAGAGATGGCTTTGTTAGGCCCGGATTTGATTATGGAAGCTTTGGAGAAGGTGAGGTTGATAAGAGTGAGGTTGATAAGGGAGAGATTAAAGACATCTCAAAGTAGACAAAAGTCTTATTCCAATGTGAGGAAGAGAGACCTTGAATTTAACGTTGATGATTGGGTTTATTTGAAGGTCTCACCCATGAAAGGTGTGGTCTTATTTGGAAAGAAAGGGAAATTAGGTCCAAGATTTGTGGGACCCTATAGAATTTTGAGGAGAATTGGCAAGGTTGCCCATGAATTGGAGTTATCTATGGATATGAACATGGTTCATCTGGTCTTCCATGTGTCTATGTTGAGGAAATGTATTGGTAACCCAAGTGCTATAATGCCTTAGAAGTTGTGGGTGTTGTGGAAGATAACTTGACCTATGAGGAGGTCCCGATAGAGATATTCCATCAAAATCAATTTGGAGGAATCAACAAGTTGAAAGTGCCACATGGGCAGCCAAATCGGACCAGAAGAAACAATATCCATACCTCTTCCACTTTACTCAAACCGAAAGTAATAAATTAAGTCCTATCTATGATTTCAAGTCTTAAGTTTCAACCCTCATATCATTTTTCCATACGTAATGTTCGTGTTGACAAGTTCTGATGATTTTGATGCATCTATATATATATATATGAAACTTGTTGAGTATGATGTTTAAATGCAGTTGTTGCATTCATGTCGGGCTGAAAGCTCCATAATTACTTCTCTTACGCATGTTTCTTTGACATTTGGGGATTAATGTTCCCAATTGTAATGCCCCCTATGTGATTCGGAATGCCTTATATGTGTATTTCTCAAATACCTCAAAATTCATGCATGATTTCGGAAATCCAACCTCATATTCTTATTTAGGAGGAAAATTGAGTGGGAAAAGGATAACCCCTAGATTTTAGAAGACCCATAACGAAAAATACCCCTAGATTTTAGAAGACCCATAGCGAAAAATAATTTTCACAACAGCCACTAGAAATAGTGTGCATGCGCGCCCATGGTGCAATGTGCCTGGGGCACAACACAGTGTTATTTTAGGTGCATGTCTGGTCCGCGTTGCGCCTAGAGCGTGGACTAGTATAATTTTTCCCTTGTTTTCCCTACTTTATCCAAGGACATTTGAGTAATAATTCAATGCCCGTTTAAACGAGAAATATTCTATACTTAGCTATTTTTCAACTCTCGAACCCTCTCAAAACCTCTCCAAAACATTATCAAAACCCATATTCAAATTCAAGGATTTCAAGAAACCAAATCAAGTCTCAAGTCTTCCTTAATTCAATTTCAAGAAATTCAAGGTATAAGGTATGTGGGTCTTCATCCATTGGTCCTTTCACCCATGGAACCCAACTTTCTCATTTTATGAAAATTGGATGATTTCATATTGTATTCCTTATAGGTATCTCTTATTATGCATTATGAATGTAAATTATGTTAGATTTTATCAAGTATTAATCGATTATGCATGAATGTCTATTTTAAGCTTATTCCATGAGTTGATTTATATCTATTGAGACTATGCATGATATGAGTTATGAAAACTATGAAATATTATGAACTTTTGAGATGGATTTCATGATACCCAAAATAAGGGTTTTACTACTATGTTGGTGGGTTGATTTGCATGACTCTAAATTGGATGAGTTTACTCTTTTATGGTTATTACTCTATAAATTGCATGGTGTGTACACGTTTTCAAATACCCGCCATGTTTGATTGAACTACATGACAAGGATTTTCAAGTTAAAGATGAATTATTGCATGATTTGTAATTCAAGTAATTTCATGATAATTATGGGCTCCCAAGCATGTATTAAACTTATGAAAGGTTTCTATGATTTACAAGCGACAAGTTGAGCCCTTATTCTACAATTTCACCCTCTTGTGAGTCAATTATGTCTAATTGAAGGGTCAAGCATGATTACTATTTCACCCTCAAATTCATGTTAAGCTCACTAGTATGGGTCAAACATGTTACAAGTTTCTACCCTCATGCGAAATGCAATACCTACTAGAAGGGGTCAAGTCCATGTATTATTTTCTACCCCCTAGTACAAGGTATATGCCCATATAGAGGTCAAGTATGTGAATGAACTACTCATACCAAGTTATCATGTCTTCATGAGTTCTCATGTTATGATTATATTTATGATTATTTCAAGCATTTCGTTGGATTAGACTTAGCACCAATTGAGGCTTAAGGTGGGGGCTTGACTCAATATGTCTTTATATAAAGTCTTTAGTCTCTAAACTATGTGCCACCATAGGATTATATTATTTTCCTAAAAAGGGATTTACTAGTGGATCCATGTAATTCATGTTTCCCCTCAAGTGGGATCAAGTATGGTTTACCTTAGCAAGTAAACTACACCTTTCCGAGGGGTTGTCATACTTCGGAATTC
This sequence comes from Solanum ossicruentum, assembly GCA_025774065.1. Taxonomy (NCBI): domain Eukaryota; kingdom Viridiplantae; phylum Streptophyta; class Magnoliopsida; order Solanales; family Solanaceae; genus Solanum; species Solanum ossicruentum. The sequence goes on from JAOTQR010077985.1 coordinate 25,475, forward strand.
CAAGTAGTAGTTCGCTTGGTCTTATATATTGATTAAGGTCTCCTCCCACATATGTATGTTATATATGAAAGTTGAATGTCTAGATGCATATTTTATTACAAGCATTGATCACACATGCCATTTTGAGATTACATCCATTGTCTATGATTATGCGTTTCGATTATTTTGGCTTATGTATTTGTTGTATTGCACCCCATATATTTAGTATATTCCAAATACTACGCATAATTGATGCCTATATAATATCACTATGTAGGGACCGAAGCTCCTATTAATCACCCTCCACCACTTGGCTAGATCGGTTCATTTGAAGAAAGATTTTAGTGAGTCTTTAACTCCGAGGACAATCTCTACTTTTCTAAAATGCCCCAAAAATGTGCTTCGAAATGCCCATAATTGTAATTTTTATAATATCTCAAAATTCGTGCGTGATTTCGAAAATCAACTTCATATTTTGATCAGGGGTAAAATTAAGTGCGAATGGGTATAATCCAGATTTTAGAAGACCTGTAGCGCAAAATAATTTTTGCTAATTTTTCGCGGGACTATGGCTGTCGGTGCCCTGGCCGCGACGCGCCAAGGGCGCGGACTAGTGTAATTTTATGTCTGCATCTAGTCCGCGTCGTACCAGGGGCACGAACCAGTGTAGAATTTTTCTTAATTTTTCTGTTTCGGCCAAGGGTATTGGGATCATAGGTGCATACCCATTTAAACGTGAAATCTCTCATACTTAACCATTTTTCAACTTTTTATCACTCAAAAACCTCTCCAAGACTTAACCAAATATCTCATTCAATTTCAAGGATTTCAAGCTTAATTTTCGATCTCAAGAACTCAATCCAAGCTCAAGTCTCTTCAAGCTTACTTGAAGAAAACCCAAGTTTGAGGTATATCGGTTTCATCCATTAGATCCTTTCACCCATGGAGCCTAATCTTCCTTTTTATGAAAATTGCATATTTTCAAGTTGTATTACTTACAAGTATCTCTTATTATGAAATATGACCATGATTTATAATGGGTTTTTTTATCAAGTATTGTTGATTACTCTTTAATATCTATTTTAAGTTTACACTATGAGTTGATCTTAGTCCATTGAGACTATGCATGTTTTGAGCTATGAAACTATGATATATTATGAGTTTCGATGATGGATTTCAAGGTACCGTACATGAGGGTTTTACTACATGTTGGTGCGTTGCTTTGTATTAAGTTTTCTCATCTTATTTCACTCTTTAATTGCATGATTTTGAACAAGTGTCATGAACCCACCATGTGTTTGATAAAATATCAAATCAAGAATTCTCAAGTTATTGATGATATATTACATGACTTACAAGTCAAGTGACTTCATGATGTTTAAAGACTTTCAAACATGTATCTAATTCATGAAATTATCTATGACTATGCAAGTATCAAGTTTAGCCCTATTTTCAAGATTTTTTTTACCTCTTGTGAGCCATTCATGTTAAAATAAGGGTTCATGTATTATTATTATTACTCTCATGTTTCAAGTTAGGCTCACCATTAGAGGTCAAGCATGTATAAGAGCTACTCATGTCATGTTTCCATGTTTCTTGCAAGTTATTAAAGTTATGATTATTTCAAGTATTTCGTGGGATTAACACCGATTGAGTACTTTAGATAGAGGCTCGATCCAAGGGGTCCTTATGTAAAGTCTTTAGTCTCTAAACTATGTGCCAACACAGGATTATACTTTGCCCTTGTTATGCTAGTGGATCCATTTAATGCACTTTATCATGAAATTCTTTCCGAAATAGGACGGGTTCCCGTAAGGAGGGTTACTTCATACGAAATAGGATGGGTTCTTGTAAGATGAAGTATGATTTACTTTGACAAGTAGACCACCGCTTTACTGATGAGGGGTAATCATCGAGATTCCAAGTTGTAGCTCGCTTGGTCTTACTTTTGTCGGTTAGGGTCTCTTTCCACACATGTATTATGTATTATGCAACTTTAATGGTTTACAAGCATGTTTTATTATGAGCATCGATCATGCATGCCATATTGAGATTATACATCTATTACTTATGACTATGCATTTTGACTATATTGGCTTATGTCTCGTTGCATTGTATCCCGCATACTTAGTACATTCAAAAGTACTAATACATACTCTATGCCTTCATGATATTACCATGTAAGGACCGGAACACCTTTTGATCATCCTCCACATGGCTAGTTGATACTTTGAAGATAAGCTTTGGTGAATCCTCCAATCCAAGGACACTTTATTTTATCACTCTTGCCATTTTGAGAATTCGTTATGTTGAACACTCGTTACAATTAGGATGAGCCCGAAAAGTGTCTTGGCCCCTGCTTCATTCCATTTTAGAGGTGTTATTGGATATTTTGATGTACTTATACTATGAGCTTCATTACAAGAAAAACTATTATCTAAGACCAACATTTGAGGATGAGTTAATAATCTCGTCACAGAACGTACATATTTTGGGACAAGATTATAATCCAATCCTTATTTATATATTCTATTGCGAAGGCATTAAATCTAGTCCCAAAATCACTCACTAACTAGTCCTAAATTGTAATAGAAAATTTTTAGGGGAAATATTATTTCATCTGAATATATTTTGCTAGTTATCTTCTCAAATTTACAGACAGTATAACATGTAAATTTCACCAAAAATTTTAGGCGGCGAAAAATAAACCCCAGGGTGCGTGAGTTTATTTGTGCAAGTTCAAAAATCAATTCAGCCTCTTTGTAGTGTCTCGTCTTTTTCCTCACCCTTTGCACTCTGATACACTAACCATGGAGGAAGAGTACTCTGTGGATCTGGCTCAGTTACTGGAAGCAGCTACTGACTTTGCATAGCATCCTATTATTTCTAATTTGTTTTCTCCTTTTTTGGTAAATAAATAAACAAATGGTTAATTTGTGTATCATGCAATTTTTTTCAGGCGTTCATTCCGATGCTTCAGCTCTGGACTTTCTCAACTGATTTCCTCTTCCAGCCATTATCAAGTAACTCTATTTTCTCTTCTCTGTGTTGTCAGCCCTTTCTATATGAATTTTCGTCCAACAGTACAGTCTGTATCAATTTCTCATTGAATATGTGTGGCAGAGTTAGAAACTATGCAAATTCCTTCCCACTGTTACGATTAATCATGTGGAGATTCGTATTTTTTTTAGAAATAAAATGTTTGAATTAGATGAAAGTAATATAGATTACATTCTATTATTCATTCCATTTATAACTTGTCATATTTCTCTTCACAAGAGTCAATTTGACTAATTTTTAAGCTAAATGGACTAATTATTGCATTTGACTAATTTATAAAACTAATGTCTCCTATAAAAATTGGTTTTCACGATCTCTTCATAAATCTAAGTTTCACAATATTGAGCCAAAACCAAATCCAGAGAACTGATCTTGGATAGAAATGAGGAAATAGGTTTGGAATTTATCTGTGTAGGCATCCTTTATGGGTAGTCTTATAGAGCTAGTCTGCTTGATCTGGGTAACCATTTTGATGTTAACACGCTGCTTGATCTGGGTATGAAAATGTTTCTGGATAATTATACTCAATGGCTATTACACACCTGATTAAAATAATTAAAAACTCTTGCATAACTTCTCCAAGCATATAGTCCTGTCCTCCAATGCTAAGCAAAAGCGAGGCCAAGGCCTACGATTTTTGGAAACTTAGGATTGATTATCATATATGATTCAACATTGAGCTTTCTTGTAACAATCCAACATTTAGTTAGTTTGACCGTTCTACATTTAGCTTGTTCAATTTGATGATCAATTAATAAGCTGGAATATAAACTTATAGGAAATGTTCATCAGATAACTGAGTTGCAACACTTTCATTTGATCATATGAGTCAATAGTTTCTTTTATTCATAAATCCAAAATAGAAAAAATCATATTGATGGGTGTACTATTAAATATATACATGACTATAGGCAAAGCAACTATATAGTTGTTACAATGATAGCATTATATGCATATCGATTTTCCTGCAAAAACCTTGCAGACAATGGAGGCTCAAATAAGACTTTGTCTATCAAGCAATTGCTTACCAGGATATCAGTAAAACTGGTAATGTCATTATGTATGAGCTGAGGCAACGTCAAACATGACCAAGCTTCCAAATTTACTTTATTGTATTTATCTGTCCAATCGTAGACTTTTGGGTGACACGTCATGATAAAAAAGGCTCCTATCATCCTCAGTTAAGCTCTAATGATAGATGTAAACTCTTGTCCGAGTCCTTCCTGCAAGGTAAAAGTGAATAAGCTCGATACTGTGGAAATATTTTTGTAGGATTCTTTCCTAGGAAGTGTAAGTAGTTAATTTGCCTACCTTCATAATTAGCATAAAAAGGTTCTCAAATAATTTGCTTGCCTATATTTGCTCCAATTCCAATTGAATTCATACTTCTGAAAGTGGAACAATTGCTTCGAAAGCTTCCACAAGTGTTGCCACTCTTGCTTTCCTCGCAGGAGTTAGCTTACTAACCATGTGTTGTTCTGCATTATTGAGCATCCATTGTTCAGTTTTTTTCCTCTCATTAATCATTTGGTTCATCAAATCCATTTTTTCTTGTTCTTGTCAGAGGCGGGGTGCATAAGCCGAGGGGGTTGTTTCTTGAGTTTTCGAGCTCTTTCCAGTGCCTTTATTGATCTCTTAAGGAGGATCAGTTTCTTTAGCTTGCTCTAGTTCTTGGACTTTGCTGGATCAAATTTACTTTCAGTGATAGCATTATTAGCAGTAAGTTCCTTTGTTTCTTGATTGTCACAGTGTCTCGAGCTTTCACGGTGAATCTGTACTATTTTGCTCTTCGCCTTCTGTATGATTAGTTTTTCGTGGCTCTTTATCTGGAACTTGAGCAAGCTAAAGAAATGTGCAGTTTGTAATATTTTTCTCTTCGTCTTCTGTATGATTAGTTTTTAGCCCAAAACGTGCAGTTAGTCGTCTTGAGTTTGACCCTATTGTATGCATCTGATCGTAGCAAGTTGTGTGCATCTGAACTATATTTGCTTCCATAATTAGGTTGAAAGCTGCCTCTGCTTCAGGCAACTTATTCTTCTAAGGATGAAGAATGAGTGCAAGTCTCTATTTTATGCTCAACGGATATTTGGAGGTTTTCATCCCTAATGTTCAGTCAAGCATGTTTTCTCCCAGGCTAATAAAACCTGTTCTTCTAGAGATTTTGGGAAAAGTTCTATTTCTTAGTCTTTCATCTCTGTCTCATAGGCTAACGGATGGTTGCAACCATACTGGGTGTCAAAGCTTTTAAGCTAGTCGTGTTTTTGCGTCTTTTGGTGAAAGTAACCTTCCACTTTTCTTTTTCTTAGGTTTCTCATTGGTGTAACTCAAAATAAACAATCAAACATGTTTTCTCTTGAGTTGTAAATTGTTGCTTGGCGTGGTACCTCAGGCATGTCGATGAGATTCCGGAGAAAGTTCCATTCCATGTTGTATATTCTCTATTTCATAAGGCTCACTGTTACTTGCAACCATGACACCCCCCCCCCCCCTACGACCACCCATGTGATCAAATTACACATGACGTTCTTACTCTCTGATATAACTCAAAATGGCAATCAAACATGTCCTTTCTTGAGCTGAAAAACTATTGCTTGGCTTGGCACCTTAAGCGTGTCTGTGAGTTTTTGGAGTAAGTTTCTTTACGTGATGTTTCTACTCTCTCTCATAAGGCTAACTGATGGTTGCAGCCATGACAGATTCCTAAGATTTTTCAGCTATGGAGGTTTAATCTATAATGTTCAACGGAATGACCACTGCTTTTTCAGTTGACCAAGTTAGTAACAATATACCCAACTTTTTAATTTATTTTGTTGATAACCTTTGGCTGATGAAAATTTCTATAAAGTGATCCCTAACACTGGCGAATTGAATTTCCTATTCTTTTTTTTCCTGGGTCCTATATGATTATATAGTTCATTCACATGTTAGAGTACGTTACTAAATTTAGTTATTATTATGGTAGGGATGATCACCAGAGAGTTAATTCTGATAAGGGTGGTCATGTGATGCAGTAGATTATGAGTTGGTCTTCCTATTCTGTTGTACATTCTTTTTTGCTTTTGAGGAAAAATGCAACACAACTTTACTTTTGTTGTTTCTTTGTGTAACCTCAGCATGTCTCTGGTATACAATTACATCAAGCAGAACATTAACACTGAATAGGAGAAGCAGCAGCTGAAACCATTAATATTCATAGGCAACTCAAGAAATAAGAAAAGCAAAAAACTACTAGTAAAGAGTTTCTAGTTGGTAAGCTCCATAATGTCAGAGACAATATCACCATTTGTCGACTTGAGAGCTTTGACAACTTTTGCTCTGGAAATGCCTGCTTGCATCATCATCAGTTCGATATCCTTGGGTTCTATGCCAGTCTCATCTACGTCACCCTCATCATCCTGAGCCACTGTTGATGATTCTGGCTTTGATATTACGTTGCTCAAATCAGGTGCCTTGAACCGCTCAGCAGCTTGAGACTGCAATTGAGAGCTCAAGTCCTTAATATTTGCCTCACCAAATATAACATATGTGTCAGATTCAGGGCTCTTGAAAATACCTGATTTCGAGATGACATACAATATTCTTGCTCTTTTACAGTGACACGGCTGACCTCAGGGATTGGCTTCATTTCGAGCTTGATCATAGCTTTTCAACTCTTTTTCTCACTCCTGTTCTGTTTTGACCTGCTACTTTCCCCCTCAACATCATCTTCATCTTTGTTATCCTTATCATCTTCATATCATCATTATCATCTTCATATTGAGTGGCTAGGATTTCTTCTTAAGATTGAGCAGTCATGGTTGAGTGAATGATGAGTACCAATGAGAGGACTTGGGTTCGTGAAGTTCTGTTGTACATTATGCCTTCAGTTAGAATTGATTATGCACAAAAACAGTGGTAGGTTGAGAGCACTGCAGGTAATTAAGGTAGATATGTTTGATAAGGTTGTCTGGTCCTTCTAATTTTTCTACTTCTGAAGTTTGGCAAACTAAGTTTGTCCATTTTTAGTATCCTCTTGCATGGTGTGATAGTTATTTCTAGATATAATTATGCCTGGTATGTCGAACTGGTGGCTGCATTTGGAAAGTACATATGTAATCCAATTAGCCTCTTTGTAGGTATGGTTGTAATTGATAAACTCCAATTGTTTAATGAGCATCTGCAAATTAGTGATGACAACGATATCAAATGAGCTTAGCGCTGTCAATGTAAAACAACCTTAAGTGACAAATCTGTACCTTTAAAATCTGCAAATCTGTAGCTTTACGACTGTCAACTTAAAACAGCCACAAATGATGCAAATCTGCAATTGAGCATCTTCAAATGGCTCTGTTGTTTTCTGCTCAGCTGCATAACACTTTGTTTTTAATTTCTACATTGCTGCAAAGATTGCTGGCCAACATCTTTGTTTTAACATTTTTTAGTCCTGTTGTCGTTCGTCTAGCTCGTCGTTAAGCTATTCATTCAGTCCATTTATTTCTATTTTTTACCAGGTGTTATTTAGTTGTGGTTATCTACACAGTGACACAAATAGATGTTGGATTCTTAGTTGATGCATCCCAATGTTTTCCTAATAGATTTTTCTTATTTCTTGCAGCTTTTTGTTGATGTTTTTGGATATTACTCGAGAAGGACTGAAACTTGAAGTTAGTTTTTGCCCAACTTTGTTCATTATTCTTCAGTGAAGTTACAAGTTTAGAGAATGCACTAACTCATTATTTTTCTATGAATTTTATTAAAAACTTTGGATGCTATCTATAATTTTTGGTAAGCAAATTGAAGCTAATATCATGGGATGTTGTTAACCAATTTATTGTAATAAGTCGCACTCATTTTCTCTTTCTGCCATCTCTCTATGTTTTGTATTGAGTTTATAAGTAGTTTTTTAATATTTGTTGATGAATTCAGATTTGTGTTCATCTCTAAAGGTCAATCTAGGACCTGGATTGTTGCGCATCTATAAAGCTATTTTAGGTCCAAATTATTGTTCGTCTCTAAAGATTTACTATGACCAGGTAGTGTAAGGTCGCAATGAGGATTAACGACCTAAATTTCAAGATATAAAGGGTCTATATGAGACTAGATATTTGGTCTCTAAAAGGATATAATGACCACATTTTTTCCCATCTAAAAACATATAGGGACCAGCTTATTGAAGGTCGCAAATGAGGATTAACGACCTGAATTCCAAGATATAAATGGTCTGTTTGAGACTAGATATCTGGTATCTAAGTAGGATGTAACGACATATTTTTCCCATTCGCAAAAATCATATAGGGAGAAACCACTTTTGATCTCGTCTTAATTGACTATTAGCGAAGGAGGCGTTTGCAATAAGTGGATAGTCTATTTGAGATTAGATATCTAGTCTCTAAAAAGGATATAATGACCATATTTTTCCCCATCTTAAAAAACATATAGGGACCAACCTTTTTATCTCGTCCTAATTGACTATTAGCGAGAGAAATATTTGCGACGAGTGGCGACCATACTTTTCTAGTCCCCAATGAGTAATTTGGGACCAGATTTGAACTCTTAGGGACCAGAGTTCCCTTCCTTAGAGACTGTTTTTCTTGTAGTGCTTGACTCTTTTATGCTTTCATGATTATCAAAGATTTCTCTTAGTCCCGCTTCCCTTTTTACTATATCTCTTGTTATTGTTTACTTTGCTTTCGTGACCAAGAATGTGTAATTGATAAGCTAAGAGACTTGTCTGAGCCCCTTGGGTCTCCCATTAGTCGTGTCACATCTAGGCCCTAGGCTTGGGTGGTCACAAACTTGGTATCAGAACACTAGGTTGCTAATAGTCATCGAGATCCAACACACTGCATTGATTAGAGTTCTCTTCATGGTTGTGAAGTGCGCTACAACTATGAATGGGAGGCTATGAGGCGTTTTAGGAAATATTTCACTTTTTCATGATCTATGTCATGCGATAGAGTTAAGTCTTCTAAGAATTATTCCTGATTCTTAACCGTTACGTTTAAAAAATGTCTCAAGCTACTCAGGATGGTGGACGAGATGATGACCTATCGAATGCGGAGATTCGTAATGCTCTATGGCTATTGGCCAGAGCTGTGACCGCTCAACTCAACCAACAGGCGGGTACCGCTGAGATTCCAAATGATACGAGGGGGGAGGGAAAGGCTAGAAGAGCTTGAGTTGAGAGTGTTTGATCTTTTACTAGACTAACGGTGCCCCAGTACACAAAGAAAAGGATCTCGTTTGTCACTTGTCAAGGGTGTGGCAAGAAACATCAAGGGAGGTGTTTGGCGGAAGTTGATGGTTGTTTCAAGTGTGGTGGTGTAGGGCATAAGATGATAGTTTGTCCGGTGGCCTCAAAAGAAGGGAGAAGAAGGGTCCCAATTAAAGGTGGCAATGGTGGGATGACTAATCCTAGGTGCTCAAAATGTGGGAGAAATCATAGTGGCATATATTGGAGGAACACGGGTTCATAGTATCGGTGTGGCAAGATGGGCCACAAGATTGTTGATTGCGCATATGCTCAAAGAAAAGGCAAGGGTGTTGGTGTTCAAGCTTTTCCTCCATGCTACAAGTGTGGAAAGTACCATCCGAGAGATTATTTGGCCGGTTCGAGTGCATGTTTTGAGTGTGGCGCAAAAGATCATGAGTCGAGACATTGCCCATGGGATACTACGAATTATGAGGATGACTATCAACGTTCTCAACCATACCCCTCTAGGGATCACTAGACTTGGCATGGTGCTTCTCACGTATGTTAAAGGTTTTTGATTTTGATGTGTATGCATTGATAGACCCGCGTGCCACTCTTTCTTTCGTTACTCCTTTTTGTTGCTAAAAAGCCTAATGTGTGCCTTGAAATGTTGTGTGAACCTTATGAAGTGTCAACCCCCTTTGGTGAGTCCATTGTTGCTAAAAGAGTCTATAGAAATTGTCCCATATTCATATTGCATAGAGTCTTACCTTGTGATTTTGTTGAACTTGACATGGTAGATTTTGATATTATTCTTGGGATGGATTGGTTACATGCATATTATGTGTCCATTGATTGTAGATCCCGCAGGTGAAATTTCATTTCCCTAATGAGCTCGTTCTTTAGTGGGAAAGCCGTAATGTGGCGGTCAAAGGTAGATTCATTTCTTGCCCTAAAGCCTAAAAGTTGATTTCTAAGGATTGCCTTTATCATCTTGTGAGGGTTAGGGATATTGAGTCCAAAGTCCTTCCAATTGAGTCGGTTCTCGGGTTAATGAGTTTCTTGATGTCTTTCTCGATGAGCTTCCCTGTGTTCCTCCCTAAAAGGAAATAAACTTTGGCATAGACATCCCTCCCATTACTCAACCCATTTCTATTTTCCCTTACCATATGACCCTGGTGGAACTGAAGGTGTTGAAGGATCAATTGAGGGATATATTAGAAAAGGCTTTCATCAGGCCTAGCAAGTCACCTTGGGTGCACCGATGTTGTTTGTGAAGAAAAAGAATGGTTCTCTTAGAATATGCATTGATTACCGCCAACTTGATAAGGTTACCATAAAGAATAAGTATCCTCTACAAAGGATCGATGACCTTTTTGATCAACTTCAAGGGGCTAGTCACTTTTCTAAGATTGATCTTCAGTCCGGATACCACTGAGTGAAAGTAAGGGAGTGGGATATTCCGAAGACGGCTTTTCGAATTAGGTATGGGCACTTTGAATTTACGGTTATGTCTTTTGGATTGACTAATGCACTGGCTATATTTATGGATCTCATGAATAGGGTCTTTAAACCCTACCTTGACATATTGTGGTGGTCTTTATTGAGGATAAGTTGATTTATTCCCGGAGTGATGACGAGCATGTGAATCACTTGAGGGTGGTGGTGTAAATCTTGAGGAATAAGAGGTTTCTTTTCTAGGACATGTGGTGACGGGTGATAGCATTAAGGTGGTACCTAAGAAGACGAAAGTGGGCCTACACCCTTGACTCCGTTGGATATTAGGAGTCTTTTGGAGATTAGCGGGTTACTACAGGAGGTTTGTAAATGGTTTCTCTTCTTTTGCTTTCCCTATGACCAAGTTGACTCTAAAGAAGACAAGCTTGTCTCCGCTCCTATTCTGACGTTGCCGGAAGGGCTAAAAGGGTTTGTAGCTATTGTTATGCTTTTAGGATTTGTTTGGGTAGTTTAGATCATATTGATGTTGGTGACAAAGAGGTGGCTAGAGAAGTTCATAGGTTGGCTAGGTTGGGGGTTAGGTTGGATGAAGTTGAAAATGGTGGTGTAGTGGTTGTTGATTGAGGAGGTAAAGTCAAAACAAGATCTTGATCCTGCTTTGTTGAGTTGAAGGCCTTGGTAAAAGATGGTAAAGTGGAGGTTTTCTCCCAAGGGAGAGATGGTACACTTAGGTACCAAGGTAGATTGTGTGTGCCTAATGTCGATGACTTGAGGGAGTTTATTTTGAAAGAGGTTCATGAATCATCCTATTCTATTCCTTCCGATTCCATGAGAATAGATAGATACTACGGGAAGGTACCTCGGTGAGATAGGTGATATGACTTTGATTACACAGGATTTTGTTATGGAAGCTTTGGAGAAGGGAGGTTGATAAGGGGAATGATTGAAGACGACTCAAAGTGGGCAAAAGTCATGTTACGATGTGAGAAGAAGTGATCTTGAGTTTAAGGTTGGTGACTAGATTTACTTAAAGGTTTCACCCATGAAGGGTGTGGTCCGGTTTGGTAAGGAAGATAAATTGAGCCAAAGATTTGTGGGTCCTTATAGAGTTTTGAGGAGAATTGGTAAGGTTGCCTATGGATATGAATCTGGTCCATCTGGTCTTCCATGTGTCTAGGTTGAGAAGATGTGTTGGTGATCCAAGTGTTATAGTGCCTTTAGAGATTGTGGGTGTTGTGGAAGATAATTTGACTTATAAGGAGGTCCCGGAGGAGATTTTGGATAAATAGTGAAGAGGTTGAGAGACAAGGATATAGCTCCTGTCAAGGTTCTTTGGAGGAATCAACAAGTCGAAAGCCTCACTTAGGGAGCCAGAGTAGACATGAAGAAGCGATATTTGTACCTCTTTCATTCTATTCAAGCTTAAGGTAGCAAATAAAGTCCTATCTATGATTTAAATCCTAAAGTTTTAGCCCTTATGTCATTTTGCATGCATTCATGTTTATGTTAACAAGTTTATGGTGATTTTGACATTTATGTTGAGATTTTTGAAATGATGTTAGAGTGCATTTGTTACATTCATATTGGGCTGAAATATTCATGATTACTTCTTTTATGCATGTTTTTTTGACATTCAGGGACGAATGTTCCCAAGGGGGAGATATTGAAACACCCAAAAAATATGCTTCGGAATGCTCATAATCGTATTTTTCATATATCTCAAAATCCATGCGAGATTTCAAAAGTACGACTTCATATTCTTGATCAGGGGATAAAATTGAGTGAGAAATATGTATAACCTGGATTTTAGAAGACTCGTAGCAAAAAATAATTTTCACTAATTTTTCACGGGACAGTGTTTGTCCGCTTCCTGGCCGCGATGCGCCACAGGCGCGGACTAGTGTAATTTTGTGTCCGCATCGCGCCAGGAGCATGGACCAAGGCAACATTTTCCTTAATCTTTTTGTTTCGGCCAAGGACATTGGGGTCATAACCCCATACCCATTTAAACGTGAAATCTCTCATACTTAACCATTTTTGCTCTATATCACACAAAACCCTCTCAAAAACCTCTGTAAGACTTAACCAAATATCTCATTCAAATTCAAGGATTTCAAGCTTAATTTTGAATCTCAAGAACTCAATCCAAGCTTTAAGTCTCCTTCAAGTTTACTTTAAGAAAACCCAAGTTTGAGGTATGTGGGTTTCATCCATTGGGTGCTTTCACCCATGGAGCCCAATCTTTCTTTTTATGAAAATTGCATGTTTTCAAGATGGGGGCTCGACCCAAGGGGTCTTTATATGAAGTCTTTAGTCTCTAAACTATGTGCCAACATAGGATTATACTTTACCCTTGTTATATTAGTGGATCCATTTAGTGCACTTTATCATGAAATCATTTCCTCAATGGGATGGGTTTCTGTAAGAAAGGTTACTTCATAAGAAATGGGATGGGTTCCCATAAGGTGAAGTATGGTTTACCTTGGCAAGTAGACCACCTCTTTACCGGTGAGGGGTAATCATCGGAATTCCAAGTACTAGCTCACTTGGTCTTACTTTTGTCAGTTAGGGTCTCTTCCTACACATTTATTATGTATTATGCAAGTTGAATGGTTTACAAGCATGTTTTATTATGAGCATTAATCATGCATGCCATATTTAAATTATACATCTAATGCTTGTGTATGCATTTTGACTATATTGGCTTATGTCTTGTTGCATTGCATCCTGCATAGTTAGTACATTCAAACGTACTAACGATACTTTATGCCTATGTGATATTACCATGTAGGGACCAGAGCATCTTTTGATCATCCTCCACATGGCTAGTTGATACTTTGGAGATAAGCTTTGGTGAGTCCTCAAGTCCGAGGACGCTTTGTTTTATTACTCTTGCCATTTTGAGACTTCTTTATGTTGAACACTTGTTATTGTAATGGTGAGCCCGAAAAAGGTCTTGGCCCCCCTCCATTTCATGTTAGAGGTGTTGTTGGATATTTTGATGTACTTATGCTATGACCTTCACTCTTTTATGCTTTCATGATTATCAAAGATTTCCCTTAGTTCCGCTTCCTTTTTTACTATATCTCTTGTTGTTGTTTACTTTGCTTCCGCGATCAAGGATGTGGGATTGATATGCTAAGAGGCTTATTTGGGCCCCTTCATATTCCCATTCATCGTGTAACGTCTTGACCCTACGCTTGGGTCGTGACATGTTCATTCATGCTTGTTAAGACTTTATTATGTATATTTTGGATACTTACCTATAAGGGTGAGCCCGGCAGATGTTTTGGCCCCCGTCTCATCTACTAGTAGAGGTGTTGTTGGATATTATGTTGGTTTATTTTTATGAGCTCGACTCCTATTATGCTTCTGCTATTATGGAAGACTTTCCTTAGTCTCGCTTCCTTCTTATTAATGTCATTTGTTGTTGATTATTTTGCTTCCGCAATTAAGGATGTGTGAATGATATGCTAAGAGGATTATTTGGTGTTCCTTCAGGTTCCCCATTCGCCGTGTCACGTCTAGGCCCTAGGATTGGGTCTTGAAAAGCATGGTATCAGAGCACTAGGTTGTTAATGATCCTCAAAAATACAACACATCGTGTTGATTATAGTCTTATTCATGGTTGTGAAGCGCACCACAACTATGTAAAGAAGGATATGAGACATTTTAGGAAATATTTCACTTTTTCATGATCTATATCATGTTCTAGATGTAAAGATAAGGCTTACTCCCCTAACGAGCACTCTTTTTCTCTTTTAGATCATGTCACTATCAAGGGGAAGACCAAGGAGGGCCCGTACACACAAGCTCATCCTGCTCCTCAAGCTCCTCAAGATGGAGGGGCTACCCAAGTTGAGTACCAAAATTCCATCACTATGTTGGCCCATGCTATGGCCAACCAATTGAATAAAGGGGCCCAAGCTCCTTATGCTCCTTCTCAGGCCTCAAGAGTGAGGGACTTCACAAGGATGAACCCTTTCAGAGTTTCATGTTTCCAAAGCGGAGAAAGATCCCCAAGGGTTTATCAATGAGGTGTATAAGGTGCTTGCTATCATAGGGGTGAATTCAGAGGAGAAGGCGGAACTAGAGGCCTATCAACTCAAGGGTATGGCCCAAATTTTGTTCGCTCAATAGAAATTGGAGAGGAGGAACAATGATGTCATTCCTTGGGGGGAGTTCAAGGCCAGCTTCCTCAACGGTTCTTCCTTATTGAGTTGTGAGAGGGAAAAATGATAGAGTTCGTGAATGCCAAGCAAGGCTCCATAAGTGTGAGGGATTATGCCTTCAAATTCAACAAGCTCTCAAAGTATTCTTCTCATTTGGTTGTCGATCCTAGATCAAGAATGAACAAGTTTGTGTCGGGGGTGTCCGATTTGGTGAATGAGGAGTGTCACACTCCTATGCTTATGGGTGATATGGACTTGTCTTGGCTCATGACATATGCCAAACAACTTGAGGGGGAGAAGCTTAGGAAGATGAGAAGTATGGAGTCCAAGAGGGCTCGGTTTGATGGTACCCTTAGGTACCAAGGTAGGCTTTATGTGCCTAATGTTGATAACTTGAGAGAGTTGATTTTGAAAGAGGCCCATAATTCATCCTATTCTATTCACCCCAGTTCCACAAAAATGTATAGAGACTTAAGGGTGATTTATTGGAGGTGTGGTATGAAGAGTGATATTTCCAAGTTTGTAGCTACGTGTGACAATTGCCAACAAGTGAACCCGATCCTCAAAGGTCTGGTGTCCTAGCCCAAGACATAGAAATTCCTACTTGGAAGTGGAAAGAGATCAATATGGATTTTATGATTAGTTTGCAAGGACTAGGAAACACTTTGACTCTATTTGGGTTATTATTAATAGAATGACTATGTTGGCCCACTTTCTACTGGTTAAAACAACTTATGGTGT
>JAOTQR010077986.1:0-11676 GCA_025774065.1 Solanum ossicruentum
TCAATTTGGCCAACTTTGTCTTCCACTTGAGACCTGATAATGACACCCATTAATAGTCTATTAATTCAGCATCTTATTCTCCAAAATTTGGCTTAATTTGGTCTCAAATATAATGGACCTTGGTTGCCAATTTCCAGCTTTGTTCTAAGTTGGTTTTGGGTCCAAATGGCCAAGTTGTTTGTAGTGTACCTAGGACGTTTTTAAATTCTTCTTGGACTGAAAATAAGGTCCATTTATGATAACAAAACATGGGCCAAAGTTACACTCTTCACAGGGAATTCATTCATAATCAAACTTGAACAAATTCGATGTTGAGCCTCGTCTCTGTTTAGCTATCAATTTTAAGCTAAGAAAGTAGGTCACTCACCTACTAAATTATTAAGTCATACAATAACCTCAGTTCCTTACTTAATTTAGGGCTGATATATCCTCAATTAGCACCAACACATATATACTTTCGACCCTCTTAAGCATTTAGACTTACATATTGCCCACTAACACAAGATTCAAGAACTTTCAAGAATTGACGCTAATTTGAACAAACCATAACATGATTCATTTGCATAGTATTAGTACATGTAAAATGTTGGGTGTTACAAGGAGTAGTGAGGCCAAGAGGGCCCATTTTTAGGGAAAGTTCCAAAGTCAAAAGGATGGATGATTCCATCAAGGCTAAGGGTCTTTTCATGGTTCTAATAGGGGGTTTGCCAATGACATCCCGAGGAACCAAGGAGTTGGTGGTGTGGTTCCTAACAATATTTGTGCAAGGTGTGGTAAGGCTCATGGGGGCCCTTGTTTGAAAGACACTAATACATATTATGGATGTGGGGAGGTGGGTCACAAAAAGATTGATTGTCCTTGTAACCGCAACAAGGGTAAGGAGATTCATCCACAAGGTGCAAATGCGGTTCCTTTGGGGAGAGGTGGCCAACAAGGTGGTGCCCCAAGGCACAATTGGTTCTATGAACTCTAAGGGAGGCAAGGGGTTGAGGAGGTTCCCAATACCATCACTGGTATGTTAAAAGTCTTTGATCTTAATGTGTATACATTGATTGATTCGGGTGCCACTCTTCTTTTTATTACCCCTTTTGTTGCCAAAAAGTTTCATGTCGAGCCTGAAATATTTTGTGCATCTTCTGAGGTGTCTACTCTAATTGGTGCATCTATTGTTGATAGGAAGGTGTATAGAAATTGTCCTATTTGCATTTTGCATAAGATATTGCCTTGTGATCTTGTTGAGTTAGAAATGGTGGATTTTGAGTTTTCATGTATACTATGCCTCTATTGATTGTAGAACCCGTAGGATCAAATTTTGATTCCCTAATGAGCGTGTTCTTGAGTGGGAGAGTCATGACGTGGTAGCCAAGGATAGGTTCATCTCTTGCATTAAAGCCTGTACATCGATCTCTAAGGGGTGTCACTATCATTTTGTGAGGATTAGGGATGTGGAGTCCAAAGTCCCTTCTATAGGGTCGGTTTAAGTTGTAAATGAGTTCCTAGATGTCTTCCCAAATTTCCTTCCTAGTGTTCCTCTAGAAACGGAAATAGGTTTTTTATAGACCTCCTTCTCGATATTCAACCCATTTCTATTCCCCCTTACCGTATGGCACCAGTGGAGTTGAAGGAGTTGATAGAGCAATTGAGGGATTTGTTGCAGAAGAATTTCATTAGGCCTAGCCAATTACCTTGGGGTGCTCCGGTGTTGTTTACGAAGAAGAAGGATGGGTCCCTTAGAATGTGTATTGAGTACCAAAAATTTAATAGGGTCACCATTAAGAATAAGTATCCCATTCCAAGAATTGATCATTTTCTTGACCAATTGAAAGGGGCTAGTCACTTTTCTAATATTGATCTTTAGTCTGGGTAGCATCAAGTGAAGGTGAGGGAGTGTGATATTCCTAACACAGCCTTCCGAACTAGGTATGGGCATTATGTGTTTGTTGTGATGTCCTTTGGGTTGACCAATGCACCAGTTATCTTCATGGATATTACGGATAAGGTCTTCAAACCCTACCTTGATTAGTTTATTATGGTCTTTATTGATGATATTTTGATCTATTCACATAGTGAGGAGGAGCATATGGGTCATTTGAGAGTAGTGCTATAAAGATTAAGGGAAGAGAAGTTGTGTGCCAAGTATGAAAAATGTGAATTTTGGTTAAAAGAGGTTGTTTTCCTAGGCCATGTGGTGTCGGAGGACGGTATTAAGGTGGATCCTAAAAAGATGGATTTGATAAGAAATTGGCCTAGACCATTGACTCCGTTGGATATTAGGAACTTCTTGGGCTTTTCGGGTTATTATCAAAGGTTTGTGAATGGGTTGTCTTCTATTGCTTCTCCTATGACCAAGTTGACTCAATAGAAAAACAATTTGTGTGGACCAAGGATCATGAAAGGAGTTTCCAAACATTAAAAGATAATCTTAGATAAGCTTGTGTCTGCTCCTATACTGTCACTACCGAAAGGGCTAGTGGGGTTTGTTGTGTATTGTGATGCTTCTAGAGTTGGTTTGGGTTATGTTCTAATGCAAAATGATAAGGTGACAGCCTATACTTCTAGACAACTCAAAGTTCATGAGAAGTATTATCCTATTCATGATCTTGAACTAGCCACCGGGTATCTACATTAAAGATTTGGCGCCATTATTTGTATGGGGTGCATGTTGATGTGTCATTGATTATAAGAGTCTCCAATACATCTTCACTCAAAAAGATCTCAACTTGAGACAAAAAAGGTGGTTAGAACTTCTTAAGGACTATGATATGAGTATGCATTATCATCCCGTTAAGGCTAATGTGGTGGCCGATGCTTTGAGTAGGATGTCTATTGGTAGCTTAGCACATGTTGATGATGGTGGCAAAGGGGTGGCTAGGGAGGTCCATCGGTTGGCTAGGTTAGGAGTCAGGTTGGAAGAGGTTGATAATGGTGGTGTTGTTATTGAGATATCTAAATCTTCATTAGTTAAGGAGGTGAAAGCTAAGCAAGATCTTGACCCCACTTTGTTTTCACAACCCAAGCCTAGGGCGTAGACATGACACGGCGCAAGGGATATCCAAAGGGACCCCAAGTAGGCCTCATAAAGCATCATTAGACATCCTTGGTCATGGAAGTAATAACTCAAGCACCAAAGATAAAAGAATGGGGAAACTAGGGCTAAGGGATAAGCTTGCACAATATCATCATAGTCAAGAGACAGGACTCAAACACATATTATAGATAAATAACATATCTAACAATACCTCTATTACATAAATAGGAGTGGGGGCCAAGAAAAAGTAACCAGTCTCACCCTCATAGTCAAAATAGACAATAAAGAAGAATGTCTCAATGCATAATAGAAGAACATAGACTAAGGTCCTCAAAGTGGAGGACTCACCAACTAGCTTGAATAGCACTGAACTAGCCAGGTGGAGGATGATAATCAACTTGGGCACTGGTTCCTACATGGTGACATCATGTAGCCATAGAGTATGCATTAGTATGTTTGAATGTACTAAGTATATAGGATGCAATACAAATAAGGACTAAGCATCATATTCAAAATGCACAACAATTGGCATATTATAACAATAAGACATGTATGATCAATGCTTAAGTAAAACATGCTTAAGTAATTCATGCTCATATAGGATATCATATGTGTATAAGAGACCAAGCTAGGTTTCCAAATGTACAACCTTTTGGTAGGTTAGTGATGATGCCGCCCCATCACTTAGGTGGATGAGTATTAACCCTCATCTAGGTTGGTGATAAATGCCGCCCCATCACCATGGTGGAGAAGTACAAACCCTTCCCTAGGTTGATGAGTACAAACCCCCATATAGGTTAGTAATGATGCTGCCTCATCACTAGGTGCAAAGGTACAAACCCTTCCCTAGGTTGATGAGGACGAACCCCCATCTAGGTTACCCGAGTTCTTAGTCACCCCAAATTGGACATGGTCTAATGAAACACTTTATATAGAATTTATGATGTACATTAGTTCATTTCATCATGATATAGTCATTCATATCATATCTCATGTTTGGACCTTCAACTCCTCAAGAAACCTTATCAGGACATTTTATCAAACACTTGTAGGAATTGGTAGTACAAAACCATGAAATATAGAGATGAAATCATGCAAGAAAATCCATTATAATACCATTATTCAATACCTTGCAACATCCTCAAGCAATATACATCAAAACCCCTTCTCAAATCTTATAATAGATCAGAGATTTATAGCTCAAAATATGACAAAATAGTCACAACTTTACATAGCTTTAACACAGTGTGCAGTAAATTTCATAATAAGCAAGACCCATTTGTAAATCAACTTTAAATCATGCAGTTTGAGTAAAAGGAGGCTTGGATATCACGTGTGAAAGGAACCCATGAAAGAAACCCACATACCTTAGCTTAGAGTTGAACTTGGTGAAGATTGGAGATAGACTTGAAGCTTGAAGAAGCACCTTAAAGTAGAACCTTAGCTTAGGATGAGGGTTTGGGATTTGAGTTTGGGGAGTGAAAATATGACTAAGTATTTGAGTGAGTATTGGGAAATGTTTAGGATGATATGAGGGTGAAATAAGGCTAAGTATGGGTAAAAAATATTTGGGAATACTTAGGCCCAAGACTTAGAAGTCTTTGATCGATCTAAAATACACAGTCCCCAAAATGTACTGGGGCGCGTCGCGAAGGCGACGTGAAAACCCCACCAGAATTCTCACTTTGGAATTTCATAATTGCTGATCTTTCGCTCTTAAATTGGGGTTAGACACTTTTTTACCTAATTTTGACCCCCTGAACAAGAATATGAAGATGGTTTCTCGAAATAACAAATAGATTTTAAGATATATGGAATTTAAAATTTCAGGTTTTCGAAATTTCAGGCCTTGACTTATGAGGAGGTTCTAGTGGAGATCTTTGATAGGCAAGTGAAGAGGCTAAGGAACAAGGACGTTGCTTCCATTAAGGTCCTTTGGAGGAATCAACAAGTTGAAAGTGTTGCATGGGAGGCCAAAGCTGATATGCAAAAGCGATATGCTTATCTTTTCCACTCTATTCAAGCCTAAGGTATTAATCTAAGTCCCCTATGTGATTTCAAGTCTAAGTTCAGCCCATGACATTTGCATTCATTCATGTTTAAATTGACAAGTTCATGATGATTTCATACTTATGTTGAGATTTTTGAAATAATGTTTAAGTGTATTGTTGCACCCTTACGTGGGTTCAAATTTTCATGTTTACATCTCTTATGTATATTTCTTTGACATTTGGGGACGAATGTTCCCAAGGGGGAGATGTTGAAATGACCCCAATAAGTGCCCAAAAATGTGTCTCGAAAATGCCTAGAATCGTAATTCCCATATAACTCAAAATCCATGCGTGATATCGAAATCTGACTTCAAATTCTTGTTATGGGGTTCAATTTGAGTGGGAGATGGGTCTAACCCTAATTTTAGAGCAAACAAATCGCAATTTTGTTTTCTCAAAAGTCTATTTCCAGAGAGCTTTTTGTGCCCCTGGCGTGACGCGCCAAGGGGGTGCTACAGTGTAAAAATGTTGCTAGTTTTCACTTTGGTCCAAGGCTTTTTGTTCTTGGGCCTAAGACTTCCCATGCGTGAAAATGCTATACACACACACACACAACCATATTTTACCTTCATATCATTCAAGACATTTCCAAATACTCTCTAAAACACTTGGACAATATTTCACCTCAAAATTCAAGTGTCCAAATCTCTTCCGGATCTTAAGGATTTCACTTAAGCTTCAAGTCTCCATTTGCAATCTTCATCAAGAATTCTCCATAGCTAAGGTATGTGGATTTCATTCATGGGTTCCTTTCACCCATGAATCCTAAGCTTCTTTTTTACTTTAATTGAATGATTTTAAGTTTATTTACTTATGAGTCTTATTTACTATGAATTTGACTATGAGCTATGTTGGGGTTTCATGAAATTGTGACTGTTTTAGCATGTTTTGAGCTATGAATCTAAGATCTGTTGTGGAATTTGATGAATGGTTTTGGTGTATATTTCTTCAGGGTGTTACTAAGTATTGATGCATGGTATTACATTGGATTTTCTTGCATGAATTAATCTCTAAATAGCATGGTTTTACACTAGTTCTACACACCCACCAAGTGTTTGATAAAATGTTCGGCTATGGTTTTTTGAGGAGTTGAACGTCCAATGCATATCTTATGAGTTGAATGTCTTCATGATAAAGAAAGGAATGTATGTATATGATATTATCCTATATAGTGTTGGAAATTGACCATGACCTACTCAGGGGGTTAAGAGCCCGAGTAACCATGTCGAGCTGTTTGTTCCTTGATAATCGAGTTGAGGGGTTTATATCTCAATCACCATGGGTGGTAGGGTGCGAGTATCCACCAACCAATCAAGGGGTTGTTACCTTGTTAACCAAGTTGAGGGGTTTGTACCTCAATCATTAGGGGTGGTAGGGTGTAACACCCTGCACCTTACACTACTAGTACAATTCAAATGAAACATGACATGGTTTGGACAAATTGACGCTAATTTTCAAAAGTGTTCGAATCTCACGTTAATGGGCTATATGTGCATCTAGCGCTTAAGAGGGTTGAGTGTATACATGTTTTGTGTCGAAGTGAGGAGATTATGACCTTAAAATGAAGTGAGAGAATTGAGGTGCTTGTAGGACCTAGAAGCTAGTAGGTGAGTCAGCTGCTTGCTTAGCTTAAATCGCTAACTAAACGGAGACGAGACTCGACGTCAAAATTGTCCAAGTTCGATTATGAATTAAGTCCGTGTTAAGGGTGTAACTTGAACCCATGTTTTGGCATCCTAAATGGACTTATATGTTCAGCCCAAGATAGGTATTAAAAAAAGGTCCCAAAGACAATACAATATTCTTACCAAATTAGGCCCAACTAGTTGAGAAGAAGAAATATGAAAAATGGGCAGCAAAGACCCGTGTATTTGGAGCTCCAAAAGGCCCAAGTGAAATGTCCAAGGAGCTGCATCACCTACTTGGTGATGTAAGGCTTAAATAACCTTACTAAGTCGGCCAAGGATCAGTTTTAAAAAGGCCTAAAGCAGCTCCCACAAGTCACCTTATCTTGAACACAAAAGAAAAATCAGAATTGTCTCTAAAGTTCTCTCAACGTTTCTTCACCTTGCAAAGCAGCTAAAAAAATTTCCTAGGGTTATTATACAAGCCCTACACCTTGAATATAATTGGAAGTAGTTTATACATGTGTTTACTATGGTTTTGTTATGAAAAACAAGAGCAAGATGCTAGTTATACTTGCTGAAAATTGTTGGACAGATTCTGTGCAGAAAGTTGCTGCACCTTTTCCTTTTTTTTGGTGGTTTCTCTATGGTTTTTAAGTTATATTATGAAGATAACTTGGTGTTATAAACATGGGTTGAGTTATGAGAATCAACCTAAGGTTGCTTCCTTGGTTTTGGTTTTATTTAACAAGCGCGTTTTACCGAGTTATCTTAAGCGCTATGCTAATTGGAATTTGCGGGCTGTTGAATGTAAAGCTGTTGGTTCACTTCCTTCATGACTTATTAAGTGATATTATAGTACTGTTTGAGGTCTGTTTATATGTGTAAATGTTGCTATAACAGTTTGGTTAAAGTTGTAATAGGTTTGGAGTTATCCGTGTCGAAAGGTAGCGAAGGAAAGTAACGTTATGCAGTCCGTTTTCAGATGGTGTGGAATTGTGATGTGTTGTGCTTATTGGGCGATTGTAAGGATGTTGTGGCATTACAATAGTCCATACATGATGTGTACATGCTAATGTGTAGTAGAAAACACGATTAAGGAGCGAAAAGGTTAAAGGAATATGCCCGGGTTATGAAAACCTGCTTGCTGCCCATGTATTGTTTTGTTATGTGATTGAGATGCCAAAATGTATCCATTCACTTCTAATGCTAGTTTTATCCTGTACTATGTTGTAGATAAGTATTTGAAGGAAGGGAAGGTTGTTTTGGGATAGTAAAGAGGTTCAACAACGAGGTATGTAAGGTTATTTGATTTCACATCACTTGGCATGAAACATAGATATCTCCTTGGTATAGAAAGGCACTTACCAACTCCAACACAACTATAACCATGTCTCCACTCTTGTACATGTTCATATGGTTCTATACATAGTCACCTTTACAATTACATACATGCTTGAACACCAAGTTACATGAGTTCTTGTTACGAAATAAAGTTCATAAGTTGTTCTATTTCATATGCATTTCATTGTTTACCCAATGTACTCTTTTATTTGTCATATTTTCTTATATGATTATCTACATGTCATATGCTACATATACAGTCCTACAGCTCCAATGTTATGTCCACCAAAAGAACCATCTCAAAAGTAATTGAAAGATAAAGTACACAGTTTGATAGGTGGTACCCCGAGGGGTGGAAGAATCACCTAGCTAGGGACGATCCTATCACGGGTGGTAGCCCGAGGGGTTAAGGAATAACCTAGCCAGGGATGATCCTAATGCAGTTAATTGAAAGATAAAGTACATTATTTATTGATAGGTGGTAGCCCGATGGGTGGAAGAATCACCTAGCTAGGGACAATCCTATCATGGGTGGTAGCCCGAGGGGTTAAGGAAGAACCTAGCCAGGGACGATCCCGATGCAGTTTACCACTGATCAGTTGGTCACACGTTTACAGTTGTGCACAGATTTTACAGTACAGATCTTACAGTAAAGGTAAAGTGATACAAAGAACATAAAGTACATGATTCCATAATATAGCTAGGGGTGGCCCCAGATCTTCCACAGATGCATGGTTTCATTTAAGTTGTTACTTATTACACAGTGTATCCTGCCTTACATACTCAGTACATTATCTCATACTGACGTCCCTTATGGGGGACTTGCATTTCATGCTGCAGGTGCTCTCCCCAGTAGTAGTACAGGATATTCAGCGACTGTCACCAAGCTCCAGGTTGCTTCGGGGCTGGTATATGTCTAGAGATTGCATGTTTTTATTGCATAGTTTGTTGAGGTGGGGCCTGTCCCGACCCTTATTAGATGTTTCTCTTTATTTAGAGGCTTTGTAGACTATGTACAACAAAGTGAAGTCATGTTTGGTACAATAGACGATGGGGCTCTAACGGCCGAATCACTTGCATTTCTTTTTAGCTTGTTATCATTTTTTTATATTATTAAAGGCATGTCAAACGTAGAAACCCTTTATAGTATGTATAGAAATGCATAGATACAGGTTGGTTCTCTCGAGCCTTATCAGCAACAGGTGCCGGTCTGCCCTACGGGGCTTTGGGGTGTGACATAGGCTCCGATGATCCACCAACCAATCAAGGGGTTTCTACCTTGATAAACTATGAACTCATAAATGATGGTCTCTTCTTACACATGTATTATGTTTTATGTAAGCACGATTTACTTTAAGCATCTTCCAAGAATGCCATATTGTTATATGCTACTCATTGCCTATGCTTATGCATTTTGACGATGTTTCTTATCTCTTGTTGCATTACATGCTACATACTTAGTACATTCAAATATGCTAACGTATACTCTATACCTACATGATGTCACCATGTAGAAATCAAAGTCCCGCTTGATCCTCCTCCTCCACGTGGCTAGTACGATCCATCTCAAGATAGTTGGTAAGTCCTCCATTCCGGGGATAATGTTTATGATCTCATGTTATGTACTAACACTATCTTTCTTTTATGTATGCATTGACTATGAGTGTGAGCCTAGTAGTTTGTCTTGGCAGCCACTCCAATCTAAGTTTTAGAGGTGTTGTTGGACAGATTATGTATTGAGCTATAACTCTCTTTCTTGAAGTTTATATTATGAAAGTTTTTTGTTGTCCTGATTTCTAATCTAATTATGTTGTTTAATTGCTTCCACAACTAAGGATGTGTAATGGTATGTTAAGAGGTTTGTTTGGGGTTCCTTCGGGTTCTTCATTCGTCGTGCCACGTCTAGGCCCTAAGCTTGGGTCATGACATAGTATTACTAGATAATCGATTTTTTTCCAGTGTGTAGCATGGAAAATGGTAAGTTAAGTTTACCAAAACCTTTGGCCTAAGCGAGAGGAAAATTTCATTACGTGATTTGGTCCATCCACGCAGTGTGACATTACTAACCCTTACCTATTTTTCCAATACAACCTCCCCTTGGCCTAGTTTGGTTGATTAGATGAGGAATATCTATCGAATCCTTCTAATTAATCTCTTTTCCTATTTATTACTACCTTGATCCATTTAGTAAAACTAGGTGAGTTCTAATGTTGGCCTCTGTAAAAAAGCATTCAATTCTGAAACGTCCTAAAAATGCCCCAAAAATGTGCTTCAAAAATGCCCATAATCATAATTTCCATATATCTCAAAATTCATATGTGATATCAAAAATCCGATTTCATATTCTTGATCAGGGGAAAAATTGAGTGGGAAATGACCCGTAGCAAAACATGATTTTCGTAAACTTTTTGCAAAATAGTGGGCATTTGCATTGGCACCGAGATGCAGACCTGTTGCGGAGCAATGTTATCACTTCCTTAATTTTCTTGTTTCTGTCGAAGGCATTGATGTCTTGGCCCCATGCCCATTTATGCATAAAAACACCTTTACTTAGCGATTTTTCAACTCTATATCACTCAAGACACTCTCAAAATCCTCTCCAAGACTTAACCAAATATTTCATCCAAATTCTAATGTCCCAAGCTTAATTATGGATCTCAAGAACTCCATTCAAGCTTTAGGTCTCTTTCAAATCTACATTAAAGAATCCCCAAATTTAGGTACATGGGTTTCATCTATTGGATCCTTTCACCCATGGAGCTCAATCTCCATTTTTATGATAATTACATATTTTCAAGTTGTATTATCTATGGATATCTTCTATTATGGATTATGAGTATAAATTATGTTGCATTTTATGAAATGTTGATTTATTATACATGAATATCTATTTCAAGCTTGTACTATTAAGACTATGCATGTTTTGATCTATGAAACTATGATCTATTATGAGATTTGATGATGAATTTGAAGGTATTCTATATGAGGGTTTTACTAAATTTTGGTGGATTGAATGCATTGAGTTTTCTCATATTATTACACTTTTGGATTGTATGATTTTGAACAAGCGTTATACACCACCAAGTGCTTGATAAGATATCTTGACAAGGATTCTTAGAGTTATTGATGATCTATTGCATGATTTATGAGTTAAGTGAATTTATGATAATTTTGGGCTTTCAAAAATGTATTGAATTGATGAATAATCTATAATGTTGTAAATGCCGGATTAAGCCCTTTTTCAAAGATTTTACCTCTCGTGGACCTTTGATGTTAATGCAAGGGTAATGTTTGATGATGATCGATTCTTAGGTTTTAACGCCTGTAGCCACCCCAATTCTATGACGTGGATGCAGGGACGGCGATACGTAACGCCTACATTTCACACACATCACACGTGTCCTCTGGAGTGGGTACAGGGACGGCGATACGTAACGCCTGTATCCCACTCAGTCTTTTCCTTATTTTATAAAGTTGACGAATTGTGTGACAGGTCCGTTCCAGTGTTCATGGTTGAACTCTTATTTACTAGTATGATCTCATAATGTCTTGAACCGATTTTTCCACTGTTATTGTGGGTTTTACTATTATCCAGGTTTGGCATTTATCTCTTTACCTATTATTTACC
>JAOTQR010077987.1:0-11675 GCA_025774065.1 Solanum ossicruentum
AAATATGCTAAGAGTTATGCTAGTTTAAAGTTGACCCTTATATGAAACAACACCCAAAACTCAACTTTGAGGTAAGTCTTGAACTCGTTTAGGTACTAGGAGTCTCCCATGAATATAGAACACCCCCAACTAACCAAATAAGTCTTAAAAAAAGAGCATAAAGTTATAGGGTGTCACTATATCTCCACTTGGGAACATTCATCCCCGAATGTAAAAGAAACGTACATAAGGAGGGTAGTCATGAAGATTTTTAGCCTAATATGGATGCAACAAATGTATCTAAATATGAATTTGCAATAAGGTCTCAACATGAACATCAAAATATACCATAAAAACCTTGCCCATATAAACATGAATACATGCAATGGCTTAAGGCTAAAAATTAAGACTTGAAATCACATAGAGGACTTAGGATTAGTACCGTAGGCTTGAGTCGAGCAGAAAAGAGAAGGGTATTATTTTTGCATATCCGTTTCGGCCTCCCATGTAGAGCTTTTGACTTGTTGGTTCCTCCAAAAGACCTTAATAGATGTCACCTCCTTATTCCTTAATCTCTTCGCTTGCCTATCTAGAGTCCAGACCAGGACCTCTTAATAAGTAAAGTTATCCACAATAACACCCACCACCTCAAGAGGTACAATGGCATTAGGGTCACCCACATATTTCCTTAACATAGATATATGGAACACTAGATGAACCAAGCTTATTTCACTAGGACACTTTAACTCATAAGCTACCTTTTTAACCCTCTTTAATACCTCATAAGGACCGATGTACCTTGGACCCAATTTCCCCTTATTACCAAAGCAAACCAAACCTTTCATTGGAGAAACCTTCAAATAAACCCCAATCACCTACTTTGAATTCAAGTTCTCTTCTTCTCACCTCGACATAAGATTTTTGACGATTTTCAGCCATTCTTAACCTTTTCCTAATCATCCTAACCTTTTTAAAAGCATCCATAACTAGTTTTGATCCTAATAAGGCCACCTCTCCAACTTCAAACCAATCGTTCGGTGATCTACATTGCCTCCCATAAAGAGAATCTAAAGTGGCTATACCTATGCTAGAGTAATAGCTACTATTGTATGCGAATTCAATCAACGGAAGATAGTCAGCCCAAGTACCTTTCAACTCTAATACATATGCCCTATGCATATCTTCAAGGGTTTGAATGGTTCTTTCGGCTTGGCCATCTGTTTGGGGATGAAAGGTCGTACTAAGGTGAACTTTTGTACCAAGACCCCTTTCAAAAGACATCTAGAAGTGTGAAGTGAATTGTGCACCCTGATCTGATATGATGAATAAAAGAACCCCATGTAACCTCACTAACTTATGGATGTACAACCATGAATACTCTTCGGCCCTATATGTGGTCTTAACCGGTAGAAAATGAGTTGATTTCGTCATCCTATCAAACACCACCCATATGGAATCAATCTTAGGCAATCCAACCACAAAATCCATATTAATACTCTCCCACTTCCAAGTAGGAATCTCTATATCTTGGGTTAGGGAACCCGACTTTTCATTTTTCGGCTTTTACTTGTTGACAACTATGGCAATCGAAAATGAATTTGGCAATGTCCCCCTTCATGCCTCCCCACCAATACCTATCCCTCAAGTCTCTATATATTTTGGTGGAACCGGGGTGGATAGAATAAAAGGAATTATGGGCTTCATCAAGAATTCTCCCCTTCAAATCATCAACACAAGGCACACACACCCTACCTTTGTATTTAAGGGCCCCATCTCCCCCTCAGGAGAAAACCTCTATCTTGTCCTCTTTCACCAAATCCTTCAACTCAAGAAAGGAGGAGTCTAGATCTTGTTTTGCAACCACCTCATCAACCAATGAAGATTTGGAACCATCAAACACAACAACACCATTACCCACATCTTCCAACCTCACCCCAACCCTAGCCAATCTATGAACCGCCCTAGCCATCTGCCTATCACCACTATCCACATGAGCTAGGCCACCCATAGGACACCCAACTCAACGAATATGGCGAGCCCGCATGGCCCAATGATCTTTTATATATTTTTCCAGTAGTAATTCTAGGTTCTATGGCATGTCTAATCATGAGGGTAGTATTTTATCATGGCATTCCATTCCTTTTGACACGTAATTAGTTTTATTTGTTTTAACAAAAAAAGAATAAAGAAAGTCGCGAAGAGTGGAACGACCATCCCCCAACCCTTTCTCATACCTCTATTGAAACGCTTTTGGCATTCCTTCATAGATCTCTGGATTTCACCACTACAAACGATGAAAGGCTTTCATAAAAGTTCTCTTAGAATCGAGAATGAAGTTTTCATTTCGAGTGGCAATGCATACTCATGTCATAGTCCTTAAGAAGTTCTAGCCACTTTCTTTGACGCAAGTTGAGATCTTTTTGAGTGAAGATATATTGGAGAACCTTATGATTGGTGAAGACATCCACATGCATCCTATACAAATAATGACGCCAAATCCTTAATGTAAACACCATGGAAGCCAATTCAAGATCATGGGTAGGGTAGTTCTTTTCATGCACTTTGAGTTGTCCAAAAGCATAGTCAATGACCTTACCATTTTGCATAAGCACACAACCCAAACCAACCCTAGATGCATCACAATACACGAAAAAACCCTCAAGCCCATCCGGTAGTGATAATATAGGAGCGGATACAAGTCTATCTTTCAATATTTAGAAGCTTTCCTCACATTCATTGGTCCACACAAACTTAACCTTCTTTCAAGTCAATCTTGTCATACGG
This sequence comes from Solanum ossicruentum, assembly GCA_025774065.1. Taxonomy (NCBI): domain Eukaryota; kingdom Viridiplantae; phylum Streptophyta; class Magnoliopsida; order Solanales; family Solanaceae; genus Solanum; species Solanum ossicruentum. Next base: position 2,764 of record JAOTQR010077987.1, read on the forward strand.
GAAGCAATAGAGGAGAACCCATCCACAAATCTTCTATCGTAACCCGCAAGGCCCAAGAAGGTCCTAATATCTGACGGGGTCAATGGTCTAGGCCAATTCCTAATCACATCGTTTTTCTTAGGATCCACTTTTATACCATCCCCCGAGACCACATGACCCAAGAATGCAACTCTCTTTTACCAAAATTCACACTTTTCATATTTAGCATACAATTTCTCTTCCCGCAATCTTTGCAACACAATCCTCAAATGCCCCATATGCTCCTCCCTACTATATGAATAGATCAAAATATCATCAATGAAGACCAGAACAAAGGAATCAAGGTAGGGTTTGAAAACCCTATTCATTAAGTCCATGAAGATGGCTCATGAATTGGTTAAGCCAAAAGACATCACCACGAATTCATAATGCCCATACCTAGTCCAAAAGATCATCTTGGGAATATTACACTCCCTCACCTTCAGTTGGTGATTCCCGAACTGAAGATCAATCTTAGAGAAAAAGCTAGCCCCTTGCAATTGGTCAAATAAGTCATCAATCCTTGGAAGAGGATGCCTATTCTTTATAGTGACCCTATTGAGTTACCAGTAGTCAATGCGCATTCAAAATGACCCATCCTTCTTCTTTACGAACAACACTGGTGCATCCAAAGGTGATTGGCTAGGCCTAATAAATCCCTTCTCCAACAAATCCTTCAATTGCTCCTTTAACTCCTTCAACTCCGTCGGTGCCATCCGATAATGGGGAATGGAGATAGATTTAGTGATGGGAAGGAGATCTATGTCAAAATCTATCTCCTTTTCGGGAGGGACACTTGGAAGGTCATTTGGGAAGACATAAAGAAACTCATTTACATTTGGAACCGACTCTATGGAAGGGACTTTGGACTCCACATCTTAACTCTGACAAGATGATACATACACCCCTTGGAAATCAATCTATGGGCTTAAATGCATGAAATAAATCTACCTTTTGCCACTACGTCATAACTTTCCCACTCAAGGGCAGGTTCATTTGGGAAGTGAAACTTGACCTTATGGTTTCTACAATCAATAGAAGCATAGTATGCATGTAACCAATCCATCCCAAAAATAACATCAAAATCAACCATATCTCATTCAATAAGATAACATGGTAAGATTTTACGCAAGATGCAGATCGGACAATTTCTATATGCTTTCCTAGAAATAATTGATGCACCTATAGGAGTAGACACCTTATAAGAGTCATGCAATAACTCTGACTCAACATGGAACTTTCTAGCAACCAAGGGGGTAACAAAGGAAAGGGTGGCACCCAGATCTATTAAATAATATACATCAAGATCAAAGATTTTCAACATACCGATAACAACGTCGGGAACCTCACCAACCCCTTGCCTCCCATGTAGAGCATAAAACGGGTTGTACCTTGGGGCACCACCTTGAGGGCCACCTCTACCCAATGGAACCGCATTTGCACCCCGGCCCGTATCACTGCTTCTTTGACAATCTACCTTCTTGTGACCAAGCTTCCCATATTCAAAGCATGCATTAGACCCCTTCAAACATGGACACCATGCTTCCGTCCACATTTAGGATACCTCTATAGGAGCTACTCCACCCACACCTTGAGTCCTAGGGAAGTCATTGGCAAGTCCTCTATTAGTAGTATGGGAAGACCCTAGGCCTTGGTGAAATCTAGCACCCCTTTTGAACTTACTCCCAAACCGTCTCCACTTCTTTATTTCCATTTGCTCGGCATAGATCATTAATTGAGGCAAGTCCATATCACTAATAAGCAAAGCGGACCGACATTCTTCACTTACCAAGTCGAAAACCACCATAACAAACTTATTCATCCTTTTTCTAGGATCGACTACCAAGTGAGGAGCATACTTTGAAAGTTGATTAAATATGAGGGCATACTACCTCACACTCATACCACCTTGTTTCAAGTTCATAAACACAATCAACTTTGCTTCCCTAAGCTCAAGAGGGAAGAACCAATTAAGGAAAGCCAATTTGAATTCCTCCAAAACAACCTCATTGGCATTGCCCTTCTCACCCTTCCATTCAAATTTGAGACATCCCGTTGAGTGGGTACGCCGCCAACTCCGACTTTTCATTTGGTCTAACACCCATGATATACAAGATTTTGTAGATTTCATAGATAAATTCTTATGGATCTTCATTCACCTTTAACCTATGGAAAACTGGAGGATTCATCCTCATGAAGTCCCTTACCCTAGATCCCGAGGTAGTAGCAAGAGGGCTTGGGCTCTTATTGGACTTGGTTGGCCACCACTTGTGCAAGCATGGTAAGGGCATCCCGGAATTCAACATTGGTAGGTTGCTCCTCAGGAGTTTGGGCCCGTCTTCCTCTTGTATTCGTCATGATATATCATAGCAAAGAACAATCGTTAGGGGGAAATACTTACCACCACTCTATAGCACGACTTAGAACATGAAGAAGGAAACATTTTCTACAACATCTCACAGCCTCCTATCCATAGTCATGGCGCACTTCATAACCAAGAATAGGACTCTAATCGACACAGTGCGTTGGACTCTGAGGATCTATCAACCTAGTGCTCTGATACAATCTTTGTCATAACCCAATCCTCGGGGCTAGACGTGACCGGCGAATGGGGAACCCGAAGGAACCCTAAAAAAGCCTTATGACATATCATTACACATCCTTGGTCATGAATAATTAAATGACCTTTGAAGAATAGAAGTAAGGGAAAGGGGGCTAAGGGAGGACTTGTCATAACATGGAGTCAAAAGATAATAGAATCAACTCATGGCATAAATACATAACTCTGTCCAACAACACCTCTACTACATAGATAATGGTGGGGGCCAAGACATAAAATCGGGTTCACCCTCATAGTCATAAGTAAAAGATAAAGTAAAGAGAATCTTAATACATAGTTAATAGCAACATAGACGAAGGTCCCCGAAATGAAGGACTCTCCAACAAGCTTTGAATAGCACCTCTTAACCACGTGGAGGAGGACCGTTAGTACGTTTCAATGTAGAAAGTATGCTAGATGCAATGTAACAAGGAATAGGCATCATAACCAAAATACGTATCAATAGACAATAGGAATAATATAGTAATATGGCATGTATGATCAATGTTGGATTATAACATACTTGAGTAAATCATGCTCGTATAAAATATCATATGTGAAGAAGAGACCAAACTAGCTTTCCAACCTTTCTTGGTTGATGATGGTCACACCCCAATCATCCTAGGTGGTGAGGTATAAACCCCTCACATGATTGATGTTGGTTACATCCCAATCATCGTAAGTGGTGAGGTATAAATCCCTCACATGATTGATGATTACAAACCCCCAACTCTATTGATGATGATCACACCCCAATCATCCTAGGAGGTGATGTATAAAAACCTCACATAGTTACCCGGGGTCTTATCCCCTGGATTGGGTATGGTCTTGTGCAAGACTTTATATAGGATTCATCATAAGCTCTAATGAAATACCTCATTTAGGAATAATCATGTACATAAGCTCATTTCATCATCATAACATCATTCATATCATATCTCATGATTTGGACCTTCAATTTCTCAACAAAGCATAATCGGAGGTTTTATAAAACACCTTGGGGGCATGTAATAGGGGTAAAAGAGCATGCAATTTAGAGATAAAATCATGTAGAAAAATCAGTTGTAAATCCTGTAATTAATACCTTAAGAAACCCCTAATACATTCATATCAAAACCCTTTATCAATGCTAACATTAGATCCAAGATTTGAAGCTGAAGACATGCTAAAAAACCATAATTTCATGAACTAAAGTCATTGTGTAGTGAATTTCTCGATATACAAGACCCACATGTAAAGTCAACTTTAATTCATGCAATATTAATCAAAAGAAGGTTTAGGCACCATGGGTGGAAGGACCCAATGGTTAAACACCACATACCTTAGGTCTACAGTTGCTTGGAATTGAGATTGGGAAGAATGGGGGCTTGGAAATGATCTTGGAATCCAATCTTGTCCTTAGGTTTCCTTGAAATTGAATTGGAGCTTGATGGAGACTCTTAAGAGGATTTGAGAGTGTGATTGAGATGAGAGTAATGAAATTGGGTCCTTAAGATTAGAGTTTAGGTCTTCTAGGAAGGTTAAAATAGCCTAAAAAGTTAAAAAGGGTCATTAAGATAATTAACATTTACGAAAGTACCATTAGTGAACGGATGGAAAAAATGGAAAACTTTCATCTAACTAGAGACTGCACTGACCATGTGGCACTCAACGGGTCATGTGGAGTGCCCGTATGAAATGCCTTAGCGAAAAAATGGAAGTTGGGAAACTTGGAAAGACTGATGTCTTGTCACTTTGACGACGACTTTCATGGACCGTGTAGTGTTACATGGATCGTATACTGGTCTGTCCCACCTCACTTAGACATGAAGATGTTGTTGGCCATTACACGCCCATTTTACATAGACCGTATACCTTCACATGAGTAGTACAAGACCATATTGCACGTATGGGTGCCCGTAGGGCTTCACTGCACATGAGGGTCTCACGAAAATAGTCATAACTCCTTCATCTGACGTCGGAATGAGGTTAAACAAAGTGAGTTGCAAAGATAATTCATAGTGCCTTCATTTGACATGTTGTGGTCCATCCAGTTCCAAATATGCTAAGAGTTATGCTAGTTTAAAGTTGACCCTTATATGAAACAACACCCAAAACTCAACTTTGAGGTAAGTCTTGAACTCGTTTAGCTACTTGGAGTCTCCTATGAATCTAGCACATTCCTAACCTAACCAAATGAGGCTTGAAACATGGATACATAAGAGCATAAAGTTACGGGGTGTCAGAGGAATGATAGTTCACACTTATATCATAGTCTTTAAGAAGTTCAAACCATTTTCTTTGCCTCAAGTTGAGATCCTTGTGAGTGAAGACATATTGGAGGTTCTTATGATCGGTGATCACATCCACATGCACCCCATATATGTACTGACGCCAAATGTTTAATGTAAGCACAACGGTGGCTAACTCTAGATCATGGGTAGGGAAGTTCCTTACACGGACCTTGAGTTGTCTAGAAGCATAAGTTATGACCTTACCATTTTACATCAATACACAACCCATGCCAACCCAAGAAGCATCATAATACACCACAAATCCCTCAATCCCATCCGGTAGTGATAATATAGCAGCGGGCATAAGCTTTTCTTTTAATGTTTGGAAGCTCCTCTCACATTCATCGGTCCACATGAACTTAACCTTCTTTTGAGTCGATTTTATCATAAGGGAAACAATGGAGAAGGACCCATTTACCAACCTTCTATAATAACCCGCTAGGCCCAAGAAACTCCTAATATCTGATGTGGTCAATGGTCTAGGCCAATTCTTAATCACAGAAGCTTTCTTCGAATCCACTTTTACACCATTTCCCGACACCACATGACCCAATAATGCTACCTCCTTCAACCAAAATTCACACTTTTCATACTTGGCATACAATTTCTCCTCCCTCAATCTTTGCAACAAACCCTCAAATGACCCATATGCTCCTCCCTACTATGTTAATAGATCAAAATATCATCAATGAATACCACAATAAAGGAATCTAGGTAGGTTTTAAAGACATATTCAATATGTCCATTAAGATGGCTGGTGCATTAGTCAACCAAAAAGACATCACCACAAACTCATAATGCCCATACCTAGTCCAGAAGGACGTCTTGGGAATGTCGTACTCCCTCACCCTCACTTGATGATACCCAAATCAAAGATCAATCTTAGAGAAAAAGATAGCCTCTTGCAATTGGTCAAACAAATCAGCAGCTCTTGGAAAAGGATATCTATTCTTTATAGTGACCCTATTGAGTTGCCAGTAGTCAACGAACATTCTAAGGGACCCATTCTTCTTCTTCACAAGTAATACCGATGCACCCCAAGGTTATTGGCTAGGTCTAATAAATCCCTTCTCCAACAAATCTTTGAATTGTTCCTATAACTCCTTCAGATCCGCCGGGGCCATACGGTAAGGGGGAAAAGAAATAGGTTAAGCATCGGGGAAAAGGACTGTACCAAAATCTATTCCTATTTTGGGAGGAACACTGGGAAGGTCATTTTGGAAGAAATTAAGAAACTCATTTACAAATGGAATAGATTATGTGGTTGCTTTCCTGATCTAATGCTCATCCCATTTCATCGGCTTTTTCTCATAAATTCGAAGGCTAGTTTGCATGCCACTGCAGAAAAAAGGTTTATCCACCATCGTTATGGGATTCCAAAAATGATTAACAAGGAAAATCGGTTCTCAAGGCCCAGAAGCGAGTTCCTTTGGAGGAAGATCTCACTGGGACTTTGGACTCCACTTACAGGCTTTAATGCAAGAGATTAATCTATCCTTGACCACCACATCTTGACTTTCCCACTCAAAGATGGGTTCATCTGAAAATTGGAATTTGAACCTATGGCTTCTACAATCAATAGAAGCATAGTAGGCATGTAACCAATCCATCCAAGAATGACATCAAAATCAACCATGTCTAATTCAACAAGATCACGAGGCAACAACTTATGCATAATGCAAAAATTCTATAAATTTTCCTAAAACAATAGAGGCACCAGTAGGAGTAGACACTTAATATGACTCATGCAACAACTCGAGGTCAACATGGAAATTTCAGGCAACAAAGGGGGTAATACAAGAAAGAGTGGCACCCGAATCAATCAAAGCATATACATTAAAGTCAAAGATTTTCAACATACCGGTAATAACATCGGGAACTTCACCAACCCCTTGTCTCCCATGTAGCGCATAGAGTCGATTGTGCCTTGGTACACCAGCTTGAGGACCACCTCTACCCAATGAAACTTCATTTGCACTCCGGCCTTTGCCAAGATTTCTTGGATAATACATCCTTTTGTGACCAAGCTCACTACAATCAAAGGATTCATTAGAACCCTTCAAACATAGGCCCATATGACTCTTTCCACATTTAGGACACACATCAATGGGAGCCATAGCACCAACACCTTGAGGTTTAGGAAAATCATTGGCAAACCCCCTGTTAGTAACATTAGAAAGCCCTTGGCCTTGATGGAACCAACCACCCCTTTGGAACTTACCCTCAAAATGAGCCCTCTTGGCCTTATGACCTCTCATCTTCCTCAACTTTTCTTCCTCTATTTTCTCTACATATGTCATCAACTAAGACAAGTCCATGTCACTAATTAGCAAAGTGGATCGGCATTCTTCGCTCAACAAGTCGGAGACGCCCATCACAAACTTATTCATCCGAGATCTAGGATTGACCACTGAATTAGGAGAATACTTAGAAAGTTGATTAAATTTGAGGGCATATTCCCTCACACTCATAGCACCTTGTTTCAAGTTCATGAACTCTACCAACTTAACTTCCCTAAGCTCAAGAGGGAAAAACTGATTAAGGAAAGCCAATTTGAACTCCTCCCAGAACACCATATAACAATTTCCCTTCTCCCCCTTCCATTGATCAAACCATATTTGGACTACCCCTTTGAGTTGGTATGCCGCCAACTCCTCCAACCCCGCATTTTCATTTTGCCCGACACTCATGCTATCCAAGATCTTATAGACTTCATCAATGAACTCTTGTGGATCTTCATCCACCTTTGACCTATAGAACAAGCGGAGGATTAATCCTCATGAAGTCCCTTACCCTAGCTCCTAGGATAGTAGCATAAGGGGCTTGGGCCCCTTGATTGACTTGGTTGGCCACAACTTGGGCAAGCATAGTGAGACCATCTCGGAGCTCACCCTTAGTAGGTTTCTCCTTGGAGTTTGGGCCCTTCTTCCTCGAGTATCAGGCATAATCTAGCATAACAAAGAACAATTGTTAGGGGGAAAACTTACCAAAACTCTATAGTATGACTTAAAAGATAAAGAATGGAAACATTTCCTAAAACATCTCATAGCCTCATATTCATAGTCATGGCGCACTTCATAACCATGAATAGGACTCTAATCAATGCGGTGTGTTAGGCTCCGATGATCTATCAGCCTAGTGCTCTGATACCAAGTTTGTCACAACCCAAGCCTAGGGCCTAGACATGACACGGCGAATAGGGAACCTAAAGGAATCTCAAATAAGCCTCTTAACTTATCATTACACACCAATGGTCCCAGAAGCATATAAAAGCCATAAAGAGTGAGAATAGGGGAAAAAGGGACTAAGGGGAAAGCTTGCATAACATCATAACCAAGAGACAAAGAGTCATATCATGTCATAGATACATAGCATGTACAACAAACACCTTTAATACTTAGATAAGAGCGGGGTCCAAGACAAAGCTACCAGGCTCACCTTCATACTCAAAATAGAAGATAAAGTAGAGTGTCTCAATACATAATAAGAGAAACATAAACTAAGGTCCCCGGGGTGGAGGACTCACCAACTAACTTGAGTAGTGCCGAACTAGCAACGTCGAAAAGAAGGATGATCAACTTGGACTCCTATTCCTACATGGTGATATCATGTAGGCAACAGTATGCGTTTGCACCTTTAAATGTACTAAGTATGTAGGATGCAATGCAACAAGAGATGGGCATAATAATCAAAATGCATAACAATAGACAATACGGATAATATAACAATATTGCATGTATGACCAATGCATAAGTAAAGCATGCTTAAGTAATTCATGCTCATATAGGATATCATACGTGTAGAAGAGACCAAGCTAGCTTTACAAGGTACAAACGCCTTAGTAGGTTAGTGATGATTTTGCCCCATCACTTAGGTGATGTGGTACAAACGACTCACTAGGTTGATGAGTACAAGCCCCATCTAGGTTGATGATGATTCCACCCAATCACCCTAGTGTTGAAGTATAGACCCCTCAATTAGTTGATGAGTATGAAACCCCGTCTACATTATCCTAACTCTAA
>JAOTQR010077988.1:0-11674 GCA_025774065.1 Solanum ossicruentum
GTTAGCCTATTGACCAATTAGGTCCCAAAATTTTCTATTTTAATCCAATTAAGGACTTCCGACTTCAACTTAATTGTATTCTTAATTTAACGAGAGTACGGGGTCTAACAGCTTATGCGCGGATCAGTATAATGTGGGCTCCCCGTTGCACCTGGCACTACAAAAAAAGACTAGATTTGTGGAGGTTTAATAATGGAGGTTATAATAACCTCCATAAAATTATATCAAATGCGAGGGTTATTTTGTCCTCCACTAATTTTCATTAAAGGTTGGGGTTCTTGACCTCTATATGTCATAATAAAAAGAATTAATGGCAGAAAAAAATTATTCTCATTAAAAAATTATTGGAATTAAATTTTTAATTCCTTTTAAATTTTAAGACCACTGTTAAATTTATTCTACGGCTCGCTCTTTCTTTTGTATTTTAATTTATTAACAAAATACTATCTCTGGGAAGGATATACAAATGATATCCAAAGGAATTAAATAACTTTTAAATCTAAATTTGATTCCTTTTTATAAATTACTGAAATTAATTAAATATTTAATTCCTTTTATATTCAAAGTTATTCCTTCATTTTATTTCTTCCGAAGGAAAGAGAATATTTAAGAAATATTTAATTAATTCCTTTGGAGTGAAAGACTTCTCTCTACAACTTTGCTCTTCATTTCACTCTTTCTCAGTTTCTATCTCTCATTCTCTTCTTCTTGTAGATCTTTCCTCTCTCTCTCTCTCCTGTAAACCTTTTGGATTACTCACTACAAGATGGCAACAGAAGCTCTGGTAAAGTTTAATATTGCATTTAGTTAGCTACAAAAATCGATTAACCGTAGAAATTTGATTCGAGTATTGCTTTTTCCTTTTATCTCTTTTCAGAGAATTGGCTAGCACTAAGTTTTTCAAGTTTTGGCATACAAATCTACTAATCTAAGGTGCTCTACTTTTCGATTCTTTGATTTTGTATTTCAAATTTTAATTTATAAATTTTTTTCATCTTACATGTGGATTTAAGTTTATTTTATGTGCTTATTTGTGTTTTTTCTTCACTTATTCTAGGGATACTGCTTTGTTCTTAATATATTTAGCTGTGATTTGTTTTGTTTTTTTTTTTATGGCATATTGATGAATTTTTAGAGTATTTTTGAAGTGAGGTTCAATAATCCTAATTTTCTAAACCATTTGGTGTAATTTTAAACCTAGTTAATAATTAAAATCTAGTGTTCTTTACTAAAAACTCTCTGTGAAGTTGTTTTTAAATTCTAGCATGTTAGTATCTTGTTGGTTTGTAAACAAGATATGTTGAGATTATGACTTACGTGAGAGAATTGAAATTTCTTTTTCTGGAGTCATTGTTTTGCTTTTAGCATATAAATAAAGTTGATTAAACTTGTAAGATGTTGTGATGTTGGATAATTACGACTACGTTTATTTTTGGTACTTCTCATCTTTGGTAGTAAGTTCAAACTAGTCTTTTGATTGGATTTTGTTTATCAATAAGTAGAGAAATGAAGAGCTAAGAGATTTTTAGGATTTGAATAAACAACTTGACCAGTCATACCTTGACTTATAGACACTGTACTTTGCTTATTTGGTTTCCAAGAGATTATGATATGCTGCCCAATCAACATATCAGTAAGTTGAAACTTCTTCATTTGAGCTATTCACATGATCATCCTTGATTTGGTGCTTAATTTGATACTTGTCTCCACTAGGGCGACTATTGTCTTTACTTCTAACAACCATCATACTATTCTTGTCTCAACCTGGCTCTTAAAACCTTGTGGCAGATTCATATAGGGCGCAAATCAGTGCAATTCTTTCCTAACATTTTCAACTTCATTCAAGGGCATTTGGGTAATAATTCAATCCCCATTTAAATGAGAAACTCTCCTTGCTTAGCCATTTTTCAACTCTAAAACTCTCAAAACCCCTATTAAATCATCTCCAAAACATCATATAATATTCCATTAAGATTCAAGAAACTCAAAAACTTGCTTTGGATTTCAAAGACCTGACTCATGCCTCAAGTCGTCATCAAATTCTTCTTCAAGAATTCCAAGGTTTAGGTATGTGGGTCTTCATCGTTGGTCCTTTCACCCATGGAGCCCAACCCTCTCTTTTTATGAAAATAAGTTCAAAATTTAATTTCTTCATCGGTACTTCCTATTATGCATTACATACATGAGTTATGTTTGATTTTATCAAGTATTGATTGATTATGCATGAATACTTATTGAAAGCTTATTCCATGAGTTGATTTGTATCTATTCAGGCTATACATGTTATGAACTATGAAAACTATGAAGGACATGATACCCAAATTAAGGTTTTTATTACCATGTTGGTGGGTTGTCTTGCATGATTTGATACCCAAAATGATTTGATTCTACTCCTTGTCTTATACTCTTAAATTGCATGATTTTGAGCATATGTAACTATACCCACCATGTTTGACTAAATTTGCATGACAAGGATTCTTATATTAATGAAAGATTATTGCATGATTCACAAGACAAGCATGATATGATAAATTATGGGCTCCCAAGCATGTATTAAACTCATGAAAAGTTTCTATGATTTGCAAGCGATACGTTGAGCCATTTTTCTATATTTCTACCCCCTTGTGAGTGTATCATGTCTATATGAGGGGGCAAGCATGACAATTATTTTACCTTCATGTACAACTAAAGCTCACTAGTAGGGGTCAAACATGTTACAATCTCTATCCACATGTAAAATGTAATGCCTACTAGAGGAGTCAAGTCTGTGCATTGTTTTTATCCTAGAGTATAAGGTATATGCCCATGTAGGGATTAAGTATGTAAATGACCTACTCATGTCATATTATCAAGTATTTACAAGTTTTCATGTTATGATTAAAGTTATGATTATTTCAAGTATTCCATGGGATTAGATTTAGCACCGATTGACGCTTAAGGTGGGGGCTTGAATCAAGAGGTGCTTATATAAAGTCTTGGTCTCTTAACTATATGCCACCATAGGTTTATATTATTTCCCTAAATGGGCTTTACTAGTGGATCCATTTAGGACAAGTTACCCACAATATGGGGTTAAGTATGGTTTATCTTGGCAAGTAGACCACTCCTTCTCCGGTGGGGAGATATGCATCGGGTTTTCAAGTAGTAGCTCGCTTAGTCTTATATGTCGGTTAAGGTCTCCTCCAGCATATGTATATTATACTATGCAAATTAATTTTCTACATGCATGTTTTAACTCAAGCATTGATTACACATGTTATATTGAGCTTATATTTATTCCTTATGATTATGCATCTTGAATATTATGGCTTATGTCGTTGTTACATTGCACCTCGCATACTTAATATATTCCAAGTACTAATGCGTACTTTTTCCTACATGATCTCACCATGTAGGGTCGGTGCTCCTACAGATCTTCCTCCTCCACTTGGCTAGTCAGATCATTTGAAATTAGCTTTTGGTAAGTCCTCCACTTCAGGGACAAAATCTACCTTACTATCATGCTTTACTAAGACTTGTCTAATATTTTGGATATTTATATTTGAGAGTGAGCCCGGGAGATGTCTTGGACTCTTCTTCATTCGTAGTGGAGGTGTTGTTAGATATGGATAGCATGTATTAAACTTGACTCTTTTTATATCTACGTTATTATGAAAAACTTCCCTTAGTCTTAGTCCCTTATTTCCCTCTATGCTCTTTTATGTTGATGATGAGATGGAATTACTAAGTCTCGCTTCCCTTAGACTCTTTTTCTACTTATTTGTTGTGTTATTTTACTTTTACAACCAAGGATGTGTAAATGATATGCTAAGAGGCTTGTTTGGGGTCCCTTCGTGTTCCCGATTCGCCGTATCACATCTAGGCCCCAGGCTTGAGTCATGAAAAGCTTGGTATCAGAGCACTATATTATTATTGGTCCTCGAAAATCCAAAACACCGCGTCAAGTCGAGTCTTGTTCATGGTTGTAAAGTGCGCCACAAATATGAATAAGAGACTATGAGGCGTTTTGGGAAATGGTTCACTTCTTCATGATCTATGTCGTGCTCTAGGTTTAAAGATAAGGTTTTCTTTCCTAATAGGATTTCTTTTGCTTTTTTATTTCATGTCACTACTAAGAAGGAGGCTGAGGAGGGTCGGATCATCCGGCTCCCCAAGAAGGAGGGGATGCACATGTCGAATCCCGGAATACCATTACCATGTTTGTCCATGTCATGACTACTTAATTGAACCAAGGACCCCAAGCTCCTCATGCTCCTACCCCGGCATCAAGGGCGAGGGACTTTACAAGTATAAACCCTCAAGAGTTTCATGATTCCAAAATGGAAGAGGATCCCCAAGAGTTTATTAATGAGGTATATAAGATGCTTGCTATTATGGGGGTCAGTTTGGAAGAGAAGGTGGAACTTGTGGCCTACCAACTTAAAGGTGTTGCACAAATTTGATTTACTCAATGAAATCTAGAGAGGGGGAACAATGATCCCATCCTATGGGAGGAATTCAAGGCCCCCTTCCACAATCGATTCATCCCTATTAAATTGAGAGAGGCAAAGATGATGGAATTCATGAATCTCAAACAAGGCTCTATGAGTGTGAGAGAGTATGCCCTTAAATTCAACAAGCTCTTAAAGTATACTCCTCACTTGGTTGCCAATCCTAGAGCAAGAATGAACAAGTTTGTGTCGGGGGTATTCGACTTAGTGAATGAAGAATGCCGCACCGCTATGCTTATAGGTGACATGGACTTTTCTCGGCTTACGACCTACGCCGAACAACTTGAAGGGGAAATCTTAGGAGGAGGAGAAGTGGGGAGTCTAAGAGGGCTCAGTCTGATAGTGGTTTTCAAGGTGCTAAGGGTGACCATTTCCTACAAGGTCATAAATTCTAAGGTCAAGGGTCCTCCAATGCTCCAAACAAAAGGTTTGCTAATGATGGGGTTCCTAGCCCAAGGTTTCAAGGTGGCAATGTTTGGATGACTCTCCCAAGGTGCCAAAGGTGTGGAAAAAATCATAGTGACCCATGGTTGAAGGATTCTAATGCTTTCTATGAGTGTGGAAAAGTAGATCACAAGATTATTGATTGCCCCTATGCTCAAAACAAGGGTAAGGATGGTCGTCCTCAAAGCCAAGGTACTCATGTGGTTCAAAAGGCAAAGGGAGGCCAACAAGGGGGTGCTCCATTACCTAATCGATTTTATGCTCTCCAAGAAATACGAGGAGTGGATTAGGTGCTCAATGTTATTAGCGGTATGTTAAAGATTTTTTATTATGATGTGTATGCTTTATTATATCTGGGTGCCACTCTTTCCTTAATTACTTCTTTTGTTACCAATAAGCTTCATGTGGGCTACAAATTATTGTATGAACCCTATGAGGTGTCTACCCCTGTTGGTGAGTCTATTATTGCTAGAAAAGTCTATAAGGGTTGTCTCATGTTTATATTACATAAAGTCTTGCCTTGTGATTTTGTTGAACTTGACATGGTAGACTTTGACATTATTCTTGGGATGGATTAGTTACATGCATATCATGCTTCCATTGATTGTAGAACCCGTAAAGTTAGGTTCCAAATTCCTAATGAGCCCGTCTTTGAGTGGAAATGTGATAATTCAGTAGTTAAGGGTAGGTTCATCTGTTGTCTTAAAGCCCAAAAATTAATTTCTAAGGGTTGTATTTACCATCTTATGAGGGTTGGGGATGTTAAGTCTAAAGTCTCTCCTATTGAGTCGGTTCTTGTGGCCAATGAGTTTCTTGATGTCTTTCCCGATGTGTTTCTCGGTGTTCTTTCGGAAAGGGAAATAGACTTTGGTATAGACCTCCTCCCCAATACACAACCTATTTCCATTCCCCCTTATCATATGTTCTCGGGTATGTTAAAAGAGTTGAAGGACCAATTAAAGGATTTATTGGAGAAGGGTTTCATAAGGCCTAGCAAGTCACCTTGGGGTACATCGATGTTGTTTGTAAGAAAGAAAGATGGTTCACTTAGAATGTGCATCAACTACTGACAACTCAATAAGGTCACTATAAAGAACAAGTATCCTTTACCAAGGATAAATGACCTATTTGATTAACTACAAGGGGCTAGTCCTTTTTCTAAGATTGATCGTCGGTCCAGATACCACCAAGTGAGGGTGAGGGAGTGTGATATTCCCAAGACGGCTTTTCAGACTAGGTATGACACTTTGAATTTATGGTGATGTTATTTGGTTTAACTAATACGCTGGCGGTATTTATATATCTCATGAATAGGATCTTTAGACCCCAGCTTGATATGTTTATGATAGTCTTAATAGATGACATATTAATCTATTCCCAAAGTGAAGAAGAGCATGTAAATCATTTGAGGGTAGTGTTGCAAACTTTGAGGGATGAGAGCTTGTTTGTGAAATTTGATAAATGTGAATTTTGATTGAAAGAGGTTGCATTTCTAGGGCATGTAGTATCGGGTGATGGAATTAAGGTGGACCCTAAGAAGACGAAAGTAATAAGAAATTGGCCTAGGCCCTTGACTCCTACAGATATTATAAATTTCTTGGATTTTGCGGGATACTACTGGAGGTTTGTAAATGGTTTCTCTTCAACTGTTTTCCCTTTGACAAAATTGACATAAAAGAAAGTAAAATTTGTTTGGACCGATGAATGTGAAGGAATTTTTTAAACTTTAAAAGACAAGCTTATCTCTGCTCCTATTTTGGCTTATCGGAAGGGCTAGAAGGGTTTGTGATTTATTGTGATTCTTCAAGGGTTTGTTTGGTGTGTGTATTGATGCAAAATGACAAGGTTATAGCACATGTGTCTCGACAACTAAAGCTACATGAGCGTAATTATCCCACCCATGATCTTGAATTAGCGGCCACAGTATTTGCTTTGAAGATATGGTGTTATTATTTGTATGGGGGCTCATGTAGATGTATTCACCGATCACAAGAATCTCCAATATGTGTTCACACAAAGGGATCTTAATTTGAGATCTTAATTTGAGACAAAGAAGGTGGTTAGAACTCCTTAAGGATTATGACATGAGTGTGCACCATCATCCTAGCAAAGGTAACGTTGTAGTCGATGCTTTAAATAGAGTGTCCATGAGAAGTCTAGCTCGTATTGATAATAGAAATAAGGAAGTGGCTAGAGAAGTCCATCGATTGGCTAGGTTAGAAGTGAGGTTGAATGAAGTATAAAATGGTGATGTGGTGGTATTTGATGGTTCCAAATCTTCTTTGATTGGAGAGGTCAAGTTCAAATACGACCTTGACACCGCCTTGCTTTGGATTTCAAGGACCCGACTCAAGACTCAAGTCTTCCTCAAATTCTTCTACAAGAATTCCAAGGTTTAGGTATGTGGGTCTTCATCCATGGGTCCTTTCACCCATGGAGCTCAATCCTCCCTTTTTATGAAATTTCATGATTTCAAGATTTAATTTTTTTCATAGGTACTTCCTATTATGCATTATATACATGAGTTGTGTTTGATTTTATGAAGTATTGATTGATTGTGCATGAATACTTATGGAAAGCTTATTCCATGAGTTGATTTGTATCTATTTAGACTATGCATGTTATGAACTATGAAAACTATGGAGGATTGGGAACTTTTATGATGGATTTCATGATACTCAAATTAAGGGTTTTACTACCATGTTGGTGAGTTGTCTTGCATGATTTTAAAATGATTTGATTCTACTATTTCTTGTCTTATACTCTTAAATTGCATGATTTTGAGCATATGTTCTTATACCTATCATGTTTGACTAAATTTGCATGACAAGGATTCTTATGTTGATGAAAGATTATTGTATGATTCGCAAGACAAGCATGATATGATAAATTATGGGCTCCCAAACATGTATTCAACTCATGAAAAGTTTCTATGATTTACAACTAATATGTTGAGCCCTTGTTCTATATTTCTACCCTCTTGTAAGTGTATCATGTCTATATGAGGGGGCAAGCATGACAATTATTTTGCCCTCATGTACAACTAAAGCTCACTAGTAGGGGTTAAGCATGTCACAATCTCTACCCTCATGTGAAATGCAACACCTACTAGAAGGGGTCAAGTTTATGCATTGTTTTTACCCTCTAGTATAAGATATGTGCCCATGTAGGGGTTAAGTATGTGAATGAGCTACTTATGTCATGCTATCAAGTATTTACAAGTATTCATGTTATGATTAAAGTTATGATTATTTCATGTATTACGTGGGATTAGACTTAGCACCGATTAAGGCTTAAGGTAGGGGCTCGAATCAAGGGGTCCTTATATAAAGTCTTGGTGTCTTAACTATATGTCACCATAGGTTTATATTATTTCCCTAAATGGGATTTACTAGTGGATCCATCTAGAACAAGTTACCCACAATATGGGGTCAAGTATGGTTTACCTTAGCAAGTAGACCATTCCTTCTCTGGTAGGAGACATGCATCGAAATTCCAAGTAATAGCTCTCTTGGTCTTATATGTCAATTAAGGTCTCCTCCTATATATGTATGTTATTTTATGCAAACTAATTTTCTACATGCATCTTTTAACTCAAGCATTGATTACACATGTCATATTGAGCTTATATTTATTGCTTATGATTATGCATCTTGAATATTATGGCTTATGTCGTTGTTACATTGTACCGCGCATACTTAGTATATTTCAAGTACTAACACATACTTTTACCTACATAATCTCACCATGTAGGGACCGGTGCTCCTATTGATCTTCCTCCTCCATGTAGCTAGCCAGATCATTGGAAGTTAGCTTTTGGTGAGTCCTCCACTTCGGGGACAACATCTACTTTACTATCATGCTTTACTAAGACTTGTCTAATATTTTGGATACTTATCTCTGAGGATAAGCCCGGAAGATGTCTTGGACCCCGCTTCATTCGTAGTAGAGGTGTTGTTGGATATGGATAACATGCATTGATCTTGAGTCCTTTTTTGTCTACATTATTATGAAAAACTTACCTTAGTCCCTTATTTCCCTCTATGCTCTTTTATGTCCAAGTCCCGCTTCCCTTAGACTCTTTTTCTACTTGTTTGTTATCTTATTTTGCTTCCGCAACCAAGGATGTGTAAATGATATACTAATAGGCTTGTTTGGGGTCCCTTCAGGTTCCCCATTAGCCGTGTCACATCTAGCCCTTAGTTTTGGGTCTTGACATTGAGGCTTCCTTTCAGGTAATTTTCATGGTTATAACTGTTGTTCCATGGATTTTCGAAGTGATTCTTGGGGCATTTTTAGAGGATGGCATCTTGAATTGTAGGTATCCATTTCAGTTATTCTTGGGTCCATTTAGGGTGGTTTTTCGTGAAGATCATCGTGTGGTGGTTTGTTTCGGAATTCAAAATTTATTCTTTGTAATTGTCTCCTTTTTGTTGCTGCCATTTCTTGGCCTTTATCTAAGTTTTGGGATTTCGATTGTGTGCCCTTTTAGTGTTAATTTTTGGATTGAATTTAGTTTCTATATTGCTTATTAAGTTGAGAATGTTATTTGGGACCGATTTTTGGGGTCACTTCCGAAATTACGCTGAGAATGTTGTTTGGGATCAATTTTTGGGGTCAATTCCAAAATTCTAGCCATGGGTCTCATGTTTTTCCATTTTAGACCCGAAATTGATTTGTCTCTATTTCTTGCTAATTTAATGTCAAAATGACTGTTATGACGTTGTGAGTTTGTTGGTTATAATGTGACAACGTTTAGAGGTCGTACGAAGAAAAAAAACTCTGGCAAGGTGAATTAGAGCATACGTGATCAGCCTACAGGTAGGCTACAACTTTCCTTTCTTTAAATTGAGCTAGCAAGTGTGAACTCATTATTACATACTTGTTCGATTTCCTTTACCTAGTCAGTTAAACCTACTGGTTATATCTCAGTATACTCACCACTTTGTTGCCCTCTTTGCGGATCGAGCATAAGAATTCGTCCAGGGTAGTTGATTCATTCTTGCAGAGCTTTCTTTAGTTAACCATATCTTAGCGGTGAGGCTCAGAATTTGAGTCGCCGGGGATCTTTGAATCTTCTATTATTGCTTCTTTTCAGACTTTGTAATAGATATTATCAACTTTGTATTCCATTTGTGATAGTTGTATTTACTCTTGGTACTAAGTTAGATGCTTTTGTATTCATAACTCCAGGTTTTTGGATTTTGTATGTTATGGTGTGTTTGTTTCCATTTTACTTTATTTTCTTTATTTTCAATCCAATTTTGGGTCCTGATAGTTAAAAGCTTCAAAATCTTATAAATGCATTAAGAAAAATTAAAAATACCTTTATATATATCGTGTTATTTTTCTACCGAGGGGGTCTGTCTTTGATCAAATGTATCAAATGATCTTTAATCTTGAGATTTTAAATATAACAATATGTCATATCATATAAAAAATTAAAATTAATTTTTTTAAAAAATATTTTTTTAATGGACTAAATTTTATAACGACAAGAATTTGATGTCATGTGTAAGTTAGAAAAGCAACCCTTAAAAGAGCATGAATAAGAAGACAAATAAGAATATACCAAAAGAGATAAATATTTAACATAGTTGGTCAACCGACCTACATCTACAAGGAGAGATGATCAATCCACTATATAAAAGAGAATACATAATATTTAGAGAAACAACTCTGCCAATTCACTCAGAATAAAAAGAGGTTCACACACGCTTGTGTTTCATGATTTTTCCCCCTACACAAAACTCTAAAAGCCCCTAGGAGTACACTGTGCATACTAGTAAGTTAGAAGGAATGAGCTAATATTTATAGAGTCATAAACTTTTTTCTACAAGAAAAAAAGCTCTCTAACTATGAAGAATTTATATTTTTCTTTTAAGAAAAGAAAAACTCAATTATATTTGGAAGTCAGGATAAATACCCAATAATTCTCCCCCTTGGCCTAGATTTCTAACAAAATAAATTTGTGTCACCTTCTTTACGTAATCTTCAATAGGTTGAATCGCCTCTAGAAAATCTATGTCACGCCACAGAGAACCTCTCCGAAAATATTTCTCAAAGAAAAATCTTCATTGTTATAAAATAGGTTGCGACTAGAATTGGACCCCCCAAGATGAAAACCCATTTTTAATCTTACTCTAAAATCAATTGTTATGCAACCAAGGCTCTAATATCACTAGATAGGGCCGGCAAGCTAACAATAACTTTAAGTTCTAATCCCACTTATTGGGATTGACAAGAATCACATGTCATGCGAAAGCTAGCAAGAAAACCTTGAAAGACCACAAGTAAGAAGACAAACGAGAAATATACCAAAAGATATACAAATATTTAAAATGGTTAGGTCAACTCACTTACATCCACAAGATGAGATGAACAATCGACTATATAAAAGAGTACATAATATCGAGAAAAATAACTCCATCGATTCACCCAAAATAAAAAGAGATCTTCAAACATACTTGTGTTTCACAATTTCTCCCCCTACACAAAATTTTTAATGCCCCTAGGACTACATTGTGGATGCTACTAAATTAATGTCATGACCCAACCCAGGGGCCGTGACTAGTGCCGATAGGGCACTCAGACAAACACTAACCCGAAAACCCGACTCTTACAGACAAGAAATCTACCGAAATTTCGGCAGAGTTTCCTCTATTTTACTGACTAACCTCACCTGCAAACAGAAGTTCAGAACAAACAACATACATATACATACATAAGCGGGCCGACAA
>JAOTQR010077989.1:0-11674 GCA_025774065.1 Solanum ossicruentum
AATATTTTTTGTATTTCATTTTATTTGATATATTTTTTTTAATTTATTCTAAAATTAATATTATCTTATTATGATTAAAAATATTATTTAATTTTTTATCCTTAATGAAATTTGTAATTCTACAAATATATAAGTATGTTTTAAATTACAAATTTAAGAAATCCTATTTTTTTAAAAATATCATATCGTATCATATCAAATAGTGTAACATAAAATAAAATAACCTAAGTATATTTTTATCTATAAAGTATGAGAACAAACATACCCATCCTACAAATTCAAAGAAAGTAACAATATATTTAGGATAATTTTATAAATAAAGTACGAGAATAGACACTGCAAATCAAAAAGATATTTCTTTTGTCCCAATACACGTAACATATTTTCTGTTTAATCTGTCTAAAAAAATATCAAATTATTATAATTATAATTTATTTTATTTTTAATAGAATAATTTTTAATTATATCAAATATAATAAACAAGCCCTATTCTCTCTAAGCGAATCCAAAGAAAGAAGGTTGCCACTTGTAAAAAAGCGGGAGAGTCGAAATTCCCACCGAAAACACGTGTTATGATGTCCTTAAATCACGTGTACACTGCCCCTCTGTACGGATTTTGGTCCTACATTCAATTTTTTTTTGTATATAACATTAATTCTGTGAGGTCATATTTCCACTCTATTTACTATGACTCCACCTCCCTTTTGGGGGTCCATGTCTTCCATACAAAGTAAACTCTTGGATTACCATCAAAGGTTTTTCTCTCTCTCTCTCAAACTTTTGCGCGGTAACAAGCATTTGTTTTGTTAGCAAAACTTTATTTCCATTCAATAATTGCCATCCCTTACAATTATGTACCATACTTTGGTGGTTGGCTCAATCTTATTCTATGGAGTAGAGTAGTCTCGTTCACGAGGTCTATTTGGATAAATGTTTATAAAAGGTGTATTAGATGCATGAATAAGGGGTTGACTGTGAAGAATCTTATCAAATGCTAAGGGGTTGTTTGGTAGAATATATTACTAAAAAATAATGAATGCATGCATTAACTTGGTGTATTAGTAGTATTTTGTTTGATATATTTTTTTATATTTTTATATAATTAATAATATCATTTTATTATACATAAAGGTGTGTATTACTAATACCATAGATTTATAGGTATTAGTAACACAATACTTTTAATGCATGCATTAACATGATTAACGACTCAATTGCCCTTCAAAATTTTTTCCCATAAGGAAAAGAGTAAAAAATGTCCTCAAACTATATGAAAGGAACAAAAATATTCTTAATTTGTACTTTGGTCCAAAAATGCCTTTGTTATTGATACTTTGGTCCAAAAATTCCCTTATTGTAACCAAATGGGTCATAAATACCCTTCTATAAATAAATATATATACTTTTTCTTAAACATATTTTGATCCTAATATAAATATTATTTTTAAAGAATTCTTCTTTCTTTTGGAGATTTCAGCTTCTTTAGTTTTTTTATGAGAATATTTTCTCTTAATTTCTCTCTTAAAAGTACGCTTTTCTCTCTATTGTGACTAGTCACATATTTTGCCGGCCACCATATTTTTCGGCAAGAAAATTTTGCCGGAGATCTCTCTCACATGTCTCCGGCAAACCACTGAAAAAGGAGCCCTAAAACTCCTTGATTTCTGATCATTCCCTCTCATCTTTTACTTCTCTGAGTTCGGCGAGATCCTTCTTAGCCGCTCAACAATTCGGTTCCGGCTAGACCCAAGGACGCAAGGTTTGACGCGCTAGTTGCCAGTCGTCGATTGAGTTTTTCGACTGAATAGTCAGTTTTCGACATTAGTTCCTATGCCAGTTTCCGGCATAAGATTCTAGTTCTACCGAGAAGTATTTTTCGGCGAATTTTCGGCAACATCTCAACAGTTAAATTTGACAGATTACTCAGGTGATATCCTCCATTTTCTCCTTTCTTTCTTGTTCAAATTCCTGTTCTGGTCAGATTCATGTTCGCTCCTATTTTGATATTATCTCCTGTAGATTTCTCCTTTCTTGCTTGTTCAATGTCTTGCCCCGGTCAACTTCTTTGTTCGCTCCTATTTTGGCATTATTTCCTACCTGTGTAACTGCCATTTTGCTTGCTGATTCCTATTCTTTTTACTATATCTCTCACTTCTTCTTGATTATTGATTTGCTGACTATCGATTCTTTTCTGCTCTAGTTACTGAGTATTAATTCTTATCTGTTCAATTTGCTGATTATTGATTCTTGCTTAATATTTCTTGTTTAGTATAGTATCTGTTTTTTTGGCTATATCTCTTGTCTGATTATTTTTGGCTATATTCTTACTTCATACATAGTGTGATGGTTTCTCATTGTGCTTATTGCTTTTGTCGTGAATTATAGGATTCTACATTCTCTGTAGTAGTTTGTTGTGTTAGTAGTTTTTAGTGGCGTTCGAGTCTAATGGTGGATTAGGGTCATATTGTCGGTTGGGATCGGAGGTGTCATGCCCCGGGAAGGGTACCCTGGGCGTCACTGGCACTCAAAGACTATCGCTAGTCCTCGAGCGAAGCCCTTGGGCTCATCTTCACATCTTACTGATAGCGGAAGAATACTCAATGACATCATTAAAAGAAAGGTAGAAATAGCATAAGTTGTTTCTCAAAATGATTCAATGTCTGAATAAGGAATACTCGATAATACTTCACTCTAAATGTATGAAGCTTCTACTCTAAATATCTAGGAGGTACCATGACAGGCCATGGTTACCACAAGCTCAAAGAACAACTCGAAATGTAAAGGAAAAAAGTAAAGGGTTTTCGTCTGAATGCAGAGGAGGACATCATTGTCTGGAACTAGGGATGCTGAACCTCAACGGTGTGTCTGCCACAGTCCTCTGTTTGCTGAATCTACATCATGAAACGATGTAGCGCCAAATGTTGTGAGTACGTGAAATGAATGGTATGTAGAACGGGCTAAAAGTAAACAGATAAGGCTCAAACCAATCACCAGACTCGACTCAAGACTCAACTCTTTAACTTTAACTCAACTCAAGTAAATCATGCAAGTTTGAAGTTTGAAAACATGCTATGGAAATAGACTCAGTGTTTAATGAAAACTCAGTTTTTGAAAAATTGTGATATGCTCGACTCATGTGATGTTTGGAAGTTTCTCTAACCGACATAACTCTCCATCACCATGAGTTTCTGGTGATGTACAATGAATTGGCATCATGGCCACTCCGCCCTTACCTTGCCATGGAAAAGGGCGTTCAACTCTCTACCTCTCTCTCTCGCATCTTAAGAAAGTGTCCCTCTATGGGGACTTGGGCCACCAAAATTATCCTTTGCGACCATCCTACGCTGGCTACGTAGTTCAGGGGTGTTTCGCAGTCACCCAACTCGGTGCTCAGTAACCCTTCCAAGACTAAAATGAGTTCAATGTAAATTAACTCAAGCTCAACTCTTTAACTTATCTCATTCAACTCGACACCAATGTTCTCAATTAACTCCACCACTCAAAATATGAACTTAAACAATGCAATTCAAGACTATTCACACCATGCAAGATCCTCAAAAATTACGGTCAAGTGACATAAAATAATCTAAACTCAACACATAAGGCACATTCGATATTCATAGCATGCATATACTAACAAGAACATACTTCCCAGGTTTAATTTACATGTTCTAGAAGGTTAAATTCGAAATTTCTAATTTAATGAATAAGCAAGGAAATACCAACTTAGAGCTGGATGATCAAGTACTCAAGTAACATTTATACATCATGATAGTAGCGATGAAACTTAAAAATTTACTTACTTATATTCATGAATCTCCAACACATAAAAGAACTTAAGACTCAAGAATCATAGGTTTTAAAGTATACAATTAATACATCTAGTCTCGACTCAAAATTGATGAAGGAGCGCATGGATGAACATTATCCAACGCTTTACGTAGCTTTACATATCTGGGATGTAGATTAACACCAATCTCCCTAGGGAATTCAACTCTAGATCAAGACTTTAGACTCATTTTCTCTTCTAAAAAACCCTCAC
The DNA here is from genome assembly GCA_025774065.1 of Solanum ossicruentum. Lineage (NCBI taxonomy): Eukaryota > Viridiplantae > Streptophyta > Magnoliopsida > Solanales > Solanaceae > Solanum > Solanum ossicruentum. The sequence continues at coordinate 4,043 of JAOTQR010077989.1, forward strand.
TTTGAACGATAAGAAAAATGGGTTTGAAACCCTTAATTTTGAGGAAAATGATCTTAATACTCATTTAGTAGACTTGAAATATGTTGGGAATGTCTAAAGTACACTTCCCAAAATTAAAAGAAAAAACATCACTAAAATTGTACTGGTCCGCAACGCGCCTCAGGCGCGAACTAGTGTATTTCCTTCCAAAAATCCTCCGAACAAAATTTACACTTTCCGTCAAAAATTTTCAAAAAAATATCAGTGTAAGTGTGCTTCCCTGGCGCATTGCGCCTGGGGCGCGTATCAACACTGCTTTTCATTTATTTATGAAAAATTATTTTTCGACTTAGTTACTCTAAAATCGAGTCGAGGCCATTTTTTCACTCATTTTTTCGTGTTGATTGCATATTCGGTTTCGAATTTGTAAATAGAGCATGAGAAGATGTGCATTCGCGCGTCCCTCCTCTAGAGGTATTTTGGTAATTTTACCGGGCATTACATCATCTCCCCCTTGGGATCATTCATCCTTGAATGATAAGTAGAGGTGGAAATAAAGCACGAGTAGGCTTAAGAATCATCTCAATATTCACTCATCAAGTCAAACTCTCAACTATTCCTCGACCTCTATAAACTCTACTCGGACTCAAGAATAGACATATCAACTCAAGAATAAAAACTTCAATTAAGTTGAGGATAGGAACATTACATTCGACATCATCATCATTTGGCACGAATAGGTGCGAATATTTGGTTCTCATTGCTTCCTCAGCTTCCCACATAGCTTCCTCAACAAATTGGTAGTTCCTCCATAGGACCTTGATGGAGGTTATCTATTTGTTCCTCAGCTTACGAACTTGACGGTCAAGGATTTGGACTAGAATCTCCTCATAAGACAAGTTGTCCTTTACTCCAATGTCCTCAATGGGGACCATCAAGGCAAGATCTCCCAAACACTTCTTTAACATCGAGACGTGGAATATGGAATGGATTACATCTAGCTCAGCGGGAAACCCTAACTCATATGCAACCTTCTTAATCCTCCTCACGATCAGATAGGGTCCGATGTAGCGTGGACTCAACTTCCCCTTCTTACTGAACCTCATGATACCCTTTATAGGTGATACTTTTAAGTACACCCAATTATCTACCTTAAATTCCAAGTCTCTTTTCCTCGCATCAGTGTAAGACTTTTGACGACTCTGAGCAGTCTTCAACCTCTCCCTATTAATCTTAACCTTTTTCATAGACTGGTGGACAAGGTCAAGTCCAATTAACTCAACTTCCCCAACCTTAAATCACCCAATCGGGAATCTGCACCTTCTCCCACACAAGGCTTCATAGGGGGCTATCTGAATGCTTATGTGATAACCATTTTTATAAGCGAATCAATCAAGGATAGATGATCATCTCAATTCCCCTTGAAGTCAAGGACACAAGCTCTTAACATATCTTTTAATTTTTGAATGGTGCTCTCTGCCTGGCCATCTGTCTGTGGATGAAAAGTTCTATTCAAATTTATCTTTGTACCTTATCCTTTCTGGAAAAATCTCTAGAACTGGGAGATGAATTGAGCTCCTCTATCTGAGATAATAGACAAGGGAATCCCATGTAACCTCACAATCTCACAAATATATAATTGGCCATATTCTTGAGCAATATTAGTTGTCTTGACTACCAAGAAGTGGGTTGATTTATTCATCCTATCCACGATCACCCATATCGAGTCATGCTGCTTTCGAGATCTTGGTAGACCGATAATAAAGTCCATTTTACTCATCTCCCACTTCCACTCAGGGATCTCAAAGTTCTGTGCCAATCCACATAGTCGTTGATACTTAGCTTTGACTTGCTGACAATTCGGGCATGTAGAAACAAACTCCATAATATCCCTCTTCATCCCACTCCACCAATAGACTTCCCTCAAGTTGTGGTACATCTTGGTAGAGCCAGAATGAATGGAATACCTAGAGCTATGAGCTTCTGCCATGATTCTCTCCCTTACACCATCAACATCAGGGACACAGAGCCTATTCTGGTATGGCAGGATCTTGATCTTGCTTCTCCTTCACCTCTACCACAAGGGATGATGCGGACCCATTCTAGACATTGACCCCTCCCTCATCATTTTCCTCAAGTTGAACTCCCAATTGCGCTAATCTATGCACTTCCTTCACTAGCTCCTTCTTTCCTTCCTCCACAGGTGTAGTGCTACCTATTGACAACTTGCTAAGAGCATCAGTAATTATGTTAGCTTTACCTGGGTGGTAGAGAATGCTCATGTCATAATCCTTGAACAATTCCAGCCACCTCCTTTGCCGCAGGTTGAGCTCTTTCTGACTGAAAACATATTGCAAACTTTTGTGGTTAGTGAACACGTCCACATGCACTCCATACAAATAGTGACGCCGGATCTTAAGCGCTAACACCACTTCTGCCAACTCTAGATCACTAGTCGGATAGTTCCTCTCATGAATCTTAAGTTGTCTAGAAGCATAGGCTATCACCTTCCCTCTCTGCATCAACACACAACTCAGTCCAACCCTGGATGCATCACAATATACCACAAAGTCTTCTGTCCCCTTGAGCAACATCAAAACTGGGGCTGTAGTCAGTCGGGTCTTCAACTCTTGAAAACTTTTCTCACATTCGTCAGACTACTGAAACTTGATCTTTTTCTGAGTCAGCTTGGTCAATGGTATGGATAAGGAAGAGAACCCCTCAAAAAATCTGGGTAGTAACCTGCTAACCCCAAGAAGCCTCTTATGTTCATTGGTGGGGTCCATCTGGGCCAGTTCTTAACAGCTTTAGTCTTATGGGAATCCACTCGAATACCATTATCCGAGATTACATGACCTAAGAAGGCCACTGACTTGAGCCAAAACTCACATTTCGAAAACTTTACATACAATTCGTGGTCTTTGAGAGTTTACAAAAGTACCCTAAGATGATTGGCATGCTCCTTTTCATCCTTAGAATACACCAGGATGTCATCAATGAATACAATCACAAACATGTCGAGATACGGTCTGAAGACTCTTTCATTAAATCCATGAAGGTTGCAGGTGCATTAGTCAACCCAAAGGACATGGCTAAGAACTCAAAGTGGCCATATCTAATCCTAAAGGCTGTCTTTGGAATCACATTCCTTCACCTTTAATTGAAGATAGCCAGATCTGAGGTCTATATTTGAAAAACAAGAGGCGCCCTAAAGTTGGTCAAATAGACTGTCTATCCTTGGGAAAGGATATTTATTCTTAATCGTGACCTTGTTCAGTTGCCTATAATCTATGCACATTCTGAGAGACCCATCCTTCTTCTGCACGAATAGAACGGGAGAACCCTAAGAGAAACATTCGGTCTAATAAATCCCTTCTCTAACAAGTCCCTTAATTGCTCCTTCAACTCTTTCAACTCAGCGGGGGCCATCCTATATGGTGGAATCGAGATAGGTTGGGTACCGGGAAGAACATCAATCTCGAAGTCAATCTCCCTATCAAGAGGGACTCTAGGTAGGTCCTCGGGAAATACTTATGGGAACTCATTCATAATTAGGACTGTCTCAAGAGTAGGGGGCTCAACATCATCAGATTTGACTCGTACGAGGTGATAGATATACGCTTTATATATTAAACTTCTAGCTCTAAGATAAGAAATAAACTTTCCCTTAGGTGCAATAGAGTTACCTTTCATTCTATGATAGGCTCATTAGGAGATTGAAACTTGACGGTTCGGGTTCTACAATCAACCGTTTCATAGCAGGCGTGCTGCCAGTCCATACCAAGAATTATATCAAAGTCAATCATCTCTAACTTAACCAGATCAGCAAGAGTATCCCTATGGTAGATAGACACTACACAATCTCTATAAACTCTTTTGACTATGATAGACTCAACAATCGAAGTGGAAACATGGAAAGGCTAAGTAAACACTCAGGAGAAATCTCAAATTTCCTAGCCATGTGTAGTGTTACAAAGGATACTGTTTCCCCTGGATCAAGCAAAGCATAAAAATCAAAGGTAAAGACTCGACGTATACCCGTCATGACATCTGCTGAAACCTCTTGGTCCTGTTTGTTCCCCATTACATAAAGACGGTTCATCCCTCCGCTAGACCATGGTTTGGTACCCTTCTGGTTACCCTTATTGGGTGGCATAGTAGTAGAGGACTGTGCCCTCTCACCCCAGAGCGGATAGTCTCTTAGAAAATGACCTGCTTGGCCACACTTATAGCAAGCATTTACTCCCTCTTTGCACTCCCCTAGATGCATTATACCACACTTCCCACAAGGTGGCTTCCCTATCAAGCCCAGGGTCACACTGGCCTGCAAGCCCTGTGCTATAAGGTTCGACTGCCCCTGCATTTTCTGATCATACCTAAAATTTGGAGTTGATGCACTGGTTGATGATGGTGCATTCCCTGAATGCTTCTTTTGAAAGTAAGACCTGTGCCCCTTATCCTGCTTGTGTTGGTTAGAGTCTTTACTGGTTGACTTGGCTTTCATGCTCAAGTGTTTTTCTCTGTCTCTTTTCTTATCCTCCTCAGTTTGCTAGGGATAAACCATGAGTCTAGAAATGTCCATGCCCAAAATCAGTAACGCTGCCTAGCATTCTCTCTTTGTATCTTTGCCCAATCCTGACACAAAATTCCTCATCCTTGCCCTTATGTCCTAGACCATCTCTAGAGCATACCTGGATAACTTAATGAACTTGAGACTGTACATCTTGACGGTCATCCCCTCTTGCTTCAAGTTCATGAACTCCTCAATCTTGTCCTCCCTCAACTCTTGGGGAAAGAACTTGTCGAGGAAAGCACTCTTAAACTTATCCCACCCAGCAGGCTCAGCATCTTCACCTCGATTATCCTCCCACTGGTTATACCACACATTCCACACGTCCTTAAGCTGATAGAAGGCAAGCTCAACTCCCTCAACCCCAGTCGCATGCATAGCCCTCAGCACCTTGTACATCTAGTCGATGAACTTCTATGGGTCCTCCTCTACTTTCGACCCCGTATAGACCTGTAGGTTCATCCTTAAGAAGTCTCTGAGCCTAGTAGCAACTGTGGGCTCGTGGGAACTAGAACTAGTGGCTTAAGAGACCTCGGCTATTACTCTGCGAGGCCACTAGCTGAGTGAACATCGTAATGGCTCCTCTGAATTCTGCCTTAGAAGTGGAAGCTGGCTGAGTAGGAGGTGCATGTAGAGCCTCAACAGCTCTAGCAGGTCGACCCCATCTCCTCGCTTCTGTCTGGGTAGGGGCCTCCGTGTTTGGGTCTAGACCATCTCATTAGGCTACTATGCGCTTAGCAGGCATGATCTACAAACACGTAATGCATGACTTAGACAGGAATTTCATAGAGTTAGACTCTATCGCACAACTCAGAATATCAAAGAAGGGTAACCATTCCTAATGTTGTATATCCTCTAGCTTATGAATTGTGGTGCATCACACCCATAAATAAGACTCTACTAGACACGACTTCATAGACTCCGTAGGACACCTGAACTCTGTGCTCTGATACCAAGTTTGGCATACCCCGGGAGGGTACCCTGGGCATAATTGGGACTCAAAGATTATCGCTAGTCCTCGAGCAAACCCCTTGGCCTCATCTTCACATCTTACTTGACAGTGGAAGAATACTCAATGACAGCATTAATGGAAAGACAACAATAACATAAGTTGTTTCTCAAAATGATTCAATATTTGCATAAGGAATACTCGATAATACTTCACTCTAAGTGTATGAAACCTTTACTCTAAATGTCTAGAAGGTACCATGACAGACAATGGTTACCACAAACTCAAAGAACAACTCTACATGTAAAGGAGAAAAGTAAAGGGTTTTCCTCTAAATGTAGGGGATGACTCACCACTATTTGGAACTAGGGATACTGAACCTCAATGGTGCATCCGTCTAAGTCCTCTGTCTGCTAAATCTGCATCATGAAATGATACATCACCGAATGGTGTAAGTACGTGGAATTTACGATATATAGAACGGGCTAAAAGTAAACAGATAAGGCTCAAACGAATCATCCAAGTTGACTCAAGACTCAACTCTTTACCTTATAACTCAACTCAAGTAAATCATATAGGTTTGAAGTTTGAAAGCATGATTTGGAAACAGACTAAGTGTTTAATGCAACTCAGTTTTTGAAAAATCATGATATGCTTGACTCATGTGATGCTTGGATGTTTCTCTAATTGATGTAACTTTCCACCACCATGAGTTTCTGGTGATGTACAATGAATCAGCATCGTTGCCATGCCACCCTTAACTTGCCATGGAAAAGGGCGCTCAATTCTCTACCTCTCTCTCTCTTGGATCCTAAGAGAGTGTCCCTCTATGGGGACTTAGGCCACCAGAATTATCCTTTGCGACCATCCTACGCTGGCTACGTAGTTCTGGGTGGTTCGCAGTCACCCAACTTGGTGCTCAGTACTTTTTCCAAGACTAAAGTGGGTTCAATGACAATTGACTCAAGCTCAACTCTTTAACTCATCTCATTCAACTCAACATCAATGTTCTCAATTAACTCCACCACTCAAAATATGAACTCAAACAATGCAATTCAAGACTCTATTCACACCATGCAAGATCCTCGTGAATTACAGTTAATTGATGTAAAATAATCCAAACTCAACACATAAGACACATAAGATATTCATAGCATGCATATACTAACAAGAACATACTTCCCAGGTTTAAATTTACTTGTTCTAGAAGGTTAGATTCGAAATTTCCAAATTGATGAATAAGTAAGGAAATACCAACTTAGAGTTGGGTCATCAAGTACTCAAGTAACATTCATACATCATGATAGTAATACTGAAATTTGTAAATTTACTCAATTATATTCATGAAACTCTGACACATAAAAGAACCTAAGACTCAAGAATCATATATTTTAAAGTGTACAATTAATACATCTAGTCTCCAATCAAAATTGATGAAGGGGTGCATGGATGAATATTATCCAACACTTTAGGTAGCCTTACATACCTGGGATGTAGATTAACACCAATCTCTCTAGGGAATTCAACTCCAGCTCAAGACTTTAGACTCCTCTTCTCTTCTCAAAAACCCTCACTTTGAAAGCTATGGAAAATGGGCTTGAAACTCTTAATTTTGAGGAAAACGATCTTAATATATATTTATTAGACTTGAAATATGTTGGGAATCTCCAAAATACTCTTCCCAAGATTAAAAGAAAAAAACATCACGAAAATTGCATGGGTCCTTGATGCGCCTCGGGCGCGACCTGTGTATTTCCCTCCGAAAATCCTCCGAGTGAATTTTACACTTCCCATCAAAAATTTCAAAAAACTATAAGTGTAAGTGGACGTTCCTGGCATGTCGCGCATGGGGAACGCATTAATACTATTTTTCATTTAATTAAGAAAAAATATTTTTTTGATTCGGTTGCTCTAAAATGAAGTCTTCCCACTCAATTTTTTAGCTGATTAGAAATCTGGTTTCGAATTTGCAAATGGAGCATGGGAAGACGCATTATACGTGCGTCCCTCCTCTAGGGGTATTTTAGTAATTTTATCGAACATTACAAGAGGCAAGAAGTAGAAGCGGTAAGAGAGGAACTGGCCTACTTAGGTTGAGAATAGGGCGTGGAACATAAGATCACTTACAGGGAAG
>JAOTQR010077991.1:0-11672 GCA_025774065.1 Solanum ossicruentum
AATACCCTCTAACAATATACATCAAGACCCTTCATCAATTCTCACCATAGACCTTAGATTCATGGCCCCAAACATAGGAAAATAGTCATAATTTCATAAATCTCAACATAGTGTGCAGTGATTTTCATAATAAATAAGATCCATGAGTAAATCAATTTTAAGTCATGCAATTTTTAAGAAAATGAAGCTTGGGTATCATCGGTGAGAGGAACCTATGAAAGAAACCCACTTATCTTAGCCTTGGAGATGAACTTGATGAAGATTGGAGATAGAGACTTAAAGCTTGAGAGGAAATCCATTAGATATGGAGAGGGTTTTGAGACTTGATTTTATGATTAAAATATTTGGCTATGTGTTTGAATGAGTATCAGGGAATGTTTAGAATGATATGAAGGTGAAAAATGATTAAGTATAGGTATATTCATGTTTAGGGACACTTAGGCCCAAGACTTAAAAGCCTTGGACCACAAGAAACTAACTAGGTAGAATTTACACAGGTCTGTGTCTGGTCTGTGATGTTGACCTGCCACTAAGGCTGAATTCACACATGTCCACGATAAAGGCATGTTGAGGTACCATCGTTGACAAACACTGGATAAGCAAAATTGTGAAAATTGAAATTACTAATTGTTTGCTCTTAAATCGGGGTTGGATCCATTTTCCACTCTAAATGACCCCCTAATCAAGATATGAAGTCGTTTTTTCTATATCATGCACGGATTTTGAGATATAGAGAAATTACGATTTTGAGCACTTTCGAGCCACTTTTTCGGGCACTTTTTAGGGTCATTTTAGAGTCGTAGATCGTGTTTCATGCCCTTAGGAGAAGAAGGACTTTCTGAAGTTCCATCGGATGAAATCCCTTATGGATCATAGAAAACTTTACATGCCATAGAGGAGTGTCGTAGATCACAAGTCTAATTTTGCAGCAACTATATACGAGAGCCCGATTACAGGCCGTGGAACATAATACGGCTTGGAAATTTGTTCATGAGGCATGCCGATCTAGTTATCTTATTTTGTTTAGGACTTGTATTTTAAATATTATAAATAGGTTTTTAGGCTATGTTTCTTACAATTTGGAGAGAGTCCGACCAATTGATAAAAGATAGCGTGATTTAGTAAAGAAAACATTGGAGAGTTTAGAGAAACACTTGTACTTTGATTTGAACTCTTAACTTGTGATTTTCGTTGAAGCTTGGATTTACTTGAGCTTAATTCAATTGTTAAGTACTTTATTATGTTATTACAATTCATAAGTCTTGCATCTACACAAACTATGAGTAGTTAAATCCACAACCAGAGTTGTGGGAACCATGAAGAACTAACAAGGTAAAATTGGATAAATCATAATTCTTGGAAAGTGTTCATCCATGTATTAATTAACTCTCTTCATCTTGCATGTTTTCTATTGGTGTGCATGTATTAATTAACTCTCTTCATTTTGCATGTTTTCTAGTAGTGCCCAACATTAGAACCCGCCTAGTGTCACTGACTGGACCAAGACAGTAAAGAATAGGAAAAGAAATTAATTAACAGGATTCGATTGATGTGTTTTCATCTAATCAACTGACCTGGGCCAAAGGGATATTGTACTGGGACTACGATTAGTAATATCACAGTGCAGTGATGGGCCAAGTCATGTAGTGAAATTCGCCTCTCGCATGGACCAAAGGGTTTGGTGAACTTAACTTGTCATCCTGCATGCTACACACTGCAAAAGAATTAGTTTATCTGGTGATACTAAGTTAGAGAATCATGGAAAACACAATACCCTAGTTTCTCTCCATATTGGTTAAACTCTTGTATTAGATAGGTTTACTTTTCTACTTGTTATTATAAAACCCCCTCCCTTTGGGGAGATAAGTTGGTTAATCCCTTAAATTGCCTTACTTGAATTCTCCTATGTCAATATATTCCCTGTGGGTTCGACCATAACCTTGGTTAGGTTCTATTTGTTGACAACGATCGCTTTATCTGCAAAAAAGAGGTGTAACTTGGGCAACATTAGCTAAGAGATATCCATCTTCTTCACAAGCATTGCAGCCTGGCACTCTTTGACAACCAAGTCTGATATTTCAAAGATAAACTTGTTCGTTCTAGAAAAGGGATCAGCAACTAATTATGGAACATATTTGAAAAGTTTAGTGAACTTGATGGCATGCTTTGTCATACTCATATTCCCGTACTTGAGATTGATAAATTCAGTTAGTTTTGCTTCCCCAAGATCAAGTGTTAAGAAACGATCAAAAATGCAAGATTGAAATCTTCCCAAGCTATTGGACCTTCATCTACACTTTTGGCATCTTCATCTACCTTTGAACCATGGAATTCAGGAAGGTTTATTCGAGCAAAATCCTCACTTCAGTTGTCGGAGTAGCACATGTGAAGAAGGAGAAACCACACCTTGACTGTCCTACTTTGCCATATCCTAGGACAACACAACAATAGTAATCTAAAACTCATCATTGGTGACTTGTCCTCCAAAGGGGTCATGAGGAGATTGACGCTCATTAGCACACACTTCTCTTGGCTCAGGTACTCTTCTTTGAGGTACTTTTTGAAAAGCGCAATGAATAATCATGAGTTAAGATTCCCTAGGATATGTTCTATGATACGATATCTAATGACCCTCTAGGTTATTTCTATGCTTTCATAATTATATTGTTAGTTTGAGCACGTGCATAAAACTTTGGGCCAATTTTGACTTGTAGGTATTATTAGTGGGGTTGTTAGGTTAATCGATTGAGATATATACAACTTTTCGAGTTGAATGGAAGATTATAACTATAAAATAAATCATCAGATAAAGTCCTAGTGAACAACTGAGAAGCAAAATTATGATGATTTCATCTTCTCCAGAATGGCCAAATTAAGCTAGGAGCATGTCTGGTGCAGTTTTATCATGTTTGGCCGATTTAGCCAACGAACAAGTCAATAGTTGATTTTAGTTAATACCCTCAAGCAATATGCTTGGATGAAAATTTTGATAGTTTGGTCAGCTCTAAAATGTTGAGTTTGTTCTAGAGTGACCCTTCATTTGGAATTGGTGACTTCCAGATGTAATTTGGAATTGTCTTTCCATTAAAAATTACATATAAGGAAGTAGGACCCATATCATACCTCTGGTGGGAATATCGTCTATGCCATTTGATCCAAAATATCAAAATTAATAGAGTTACATAGTTTGTTTTGCAAAATCTAAGTCTGAATGAGCCTGAAACATTGGAAAAAGGGTTGGATGATTAGTGAAGGAAAAAGGGTCACATGGTTGAACCCAAGCACCACATGGAGCAATCTGGCACTGCCACATAAAAGTGTCGTTTACCATATAGATATGTATATATATAAGGTTATGTTCTAGGGAAATATGTGCCTGTGTGTGTATCAACTTTGAACCTTAATTTTGAGGTCAATTTTTATCCGACTTGGGTGATTCAAAAGGCTAACTTGTGTGTTTGTTTAAGAGAAGATCGCAGAAGTGTCAAAAATTTCTTTTGGCATGTTGTTCAAGGTAAAAAACACTATTATTCCTTCATATATTATCATAAATTGCTAAAACTTTATTCTGTGATATCTCTGCCATTTCTTATTGGAATTAAGTAAAATTTGGGTCTAAATTGTGCTACTTTTCAAGGCACATATTTTGGTATATTTGGGTTTTATTAATTTGATTATATTTTTGAGTAATCTGGTCGAGAAGCTGCCATAGTAAATGTTTATTAAATAAGAAATGCCATGTGATTATAGTGTTGTTTCTCATTGTTCTGAGCCTCGTTTTAAGCTTAATTTCTGGCTATAGATTTGGGATGACGTAGAGATCATTTTACAGGGGTTGGTTTGGTATTATGGGCATGCGCCCCATTTCCTCATTTTAGTCACAATGGACGTATTATCCCTCATTTCTGGAGCTATTACAGTCAAAACAATCGTATTTATATTGTGGTTCATGTTTTGATGACTGAGCAGCATTTGGAACTAGTCAGGATGGGTAAAGCTTGTGTGAGCTACTCCGGAGCACATGATTCACCTTCCAAGTAGGTTAGCCTTTCCTAACTTCTAGACTGAGTTGAAATATGTAGTAAGAACCTATTTGTGGTTGGAGGTTGTTGAGTAAAGTGTATATATATGATGTCGAGACTGTGATTATCATTTGGACTCTATAATATTTGCATTTATTTTTTGGCTGGTTTTTAGAACTATTTGGCTTGTGTATGCTTCTGATAAGGACTTTAAGGTTGCGTTAATGTATGACAAAGATAAGCTAAGCACTAATGATACTTTTGTACATATATTTCACTGTTTAAATGTTGGATTGGATTGTTGGGCTCTCTCACACTGAAACATATATTCTATCATCATGATTCTGATTATCTGTCGAGTGGCAATGGCATCATTTTTTATGATGTTCAAACCTACTACTAAAAAAAGAAGGGATGATCATTATAAGCATATTAACCCAACAAAAGAGTGGAGGTCAAATCCCACAGGAAATGTTGGTCCAAGAGGCGAAATATTTTATTGAATTAGGCAATTGTTGGTTCTAATTGGGCAGTTACAATAAATAAATTCAAGATTCAGCTATTGCAATTTTTAATTTAGCAAACTAATAACATATTAAGAGAGATGTTGGAGATATGCAAATATGGGAGTAGATCTACTAAGCCGAGTCTAAATATTTGAGTAATCAAGTTAAAGATGAGCGAATAGGATAAGATATTGGTAACCAACTCTTCAATTACGATAGTGAAGGTGTTTCACATGAATCTATTACGACCTCGTGCAAGAATCGCTGAAGGATACGCCTGGACTGAGAAATTACAACAAACCACCAACTACCTTAGCTATTGAATCCTTGGTCGTGGCATTCAACTGAAACCTAAAGTTTCCAACTAATACAACCAATCCACACTCTAACTACTTAGATTAAAGTAATAATTTGAGATCTAAATTCATTCCCAAGTTTGCAACCTTAGGATTATGGATGAAACTTAGCAATAGATTTAAATTCACTCAAATTAACAACAACAAAGTCAAAATATCATAGACCCAGCATAGAAATCAAAGACCTATATTATTTACATACCCCCAACATAAAGGTTTTAGCCTGTCATGCTCAAAATTAAATATTCAATACCAAATTCAGAATACGAGTACATGGGTAACAAATATAGTAAGAAAGGAGTTGATTTACCCAGTAAATCTCCACAATTTGTGCCTCCACAAGCTTGAAACCTCTAACCCTTGTACTATTGAGCAAGAATGTACTATGTACTCTACTTCACTCTCTCTCTCTTTCTGCAACACTTGATATGAATGATTCATACAACGTCCTCTCCAAAAGTTTTAAATAGCCTACGCAAAATAAGTGGGAATTTATCCATCGATTAGCCATTTGGTGGTCAAGGTCAGCCATCACGGAGCACTCCGGCGATGCACCAAATGTGCACTTGACTGTTTTTCTCTAAATCTCTTTAAAGGCCTGGATCTCTTCATGATTGGAAATAGTTCTTTACTCTATCGATCACATTCAATGATTTGTCAAAATTCCTTTTAAATCGTCCTTCTATCTTGAGCTTGGGGTACTAAGTGCTGCAACATTAGGCGCTCTCCTAGGCCATTTTGTGATACGTTGAATATGTTTGTCGACTTCGATTTTGACTGCCTTTTTGGCATAGACTTGGGACTTGTTTGCTGAAATATTAGGCATTCTCACTGAGTCTTCGGTGGTCTGCCGAATAAGTCGACAAAGCTTTGTCTGCCTTTTTGACACTTTTGCTCCTTTTACAAGATTTGTTGAGTATTGTCCACTTGTACACTTTTATCTCCATTCCTAACATAACACATGAATATTAGTTAGCAATTGAAACATAATAGCACACTGAGGATGACATTTCTTCACATTATAAATCCAAAATTAGTCCAAGATATTGACTCATCATGTTTCATAACATCATAGAAAAAATACATTAAATGGTAATAAATGAATCATAACATCAGTAGTTAAAATATATGATAAAATTCATCAAATTCTCATAGTATTGAAACTAAGTAAATAAACGAAAATACTTGGGCTTCTTGGGTGAAAGGAACCCATGAATGAAGTTGGAAACTTATGAGAGAAATTTGATATTAGAGAAGGAAACCTTGAAACCTTAGTTTCACACCTTCAATGGAATGTGAGAGTAAAGAGCCTTAGGAGATTTTAGGAGTAATTAGAGTTTGAAAAGAATGAGGGTGCAATGGGATGGTGATGTGCTGTCAAAATTCAACACTTTGATACTTAAAATGTGGAATTTTGTGTGTTATCAAAACGATGTTAGTAAATTTGATGTATTTTTATGTTTGTTGTGCAGGATTACAAGGTTGGCATGATTTTTGGGCTAAGTGTGCAGAAATTGACATTTTTGTTGTTCTATGATACCCTTTACGGGCCGTGGAAGTTCCCATAGGCCATAGAGTAGGTTTCGTAGCAAAATCTAGTGAAGGGGAGATTTTCTAAAGTTGAGTCTACGAACATACAAATGTGTTGTAAAATATTGTATGAGTCGTAGACATGGTGTCGTACCCTAAGGATCAGAAAATGGGAAGTAGTTGAAAAGTCATCGAGTGAAACCCTCCATGAGCTGTAAAACTTTATACATCCTATAGATAGGTTTCATAGAGATCAAACCCAAATGTACAGATGGATTCCACGAAGCCCCGATTACGGGGTGGAGAACTTTATATGGCCCGTAAAGATTCTCGTAGTGCTTGCTGACGCAATTCTGCTATTTTGATTTAGTTTTGTATTTTAAATATTATAAATAGATTTTTAGGTTATTTTTCAAGGAGACCAGTGTGCGACAATGAGAAACCACTGAGAAACATTGTGAGACACTTGGAAAATAATATTATGTTATCTTAATTCATACTTGTGACTTTAATTGAAGAGCTTGGATTTCTTTTTCTTAATTCTATTCTTGTAGGTTATTAATTATGCTGTTCAATATCGTGATTCTTGCATCTATAATGATAATGAGTAGCTAAATCCACAACTAGGGTTGTGAGAACCATGAAGAACTAACAAGTAAAACCAAACCATGAAAAATTAACAAGTAAAACTGAATAATTTGTAATTCTTGAGAAGTGTGCATGCATGTATTAATTAATTCTATTCATTTTGATTGCTTTTTAATTGTGGCCAACATTAGAACTCACCTAGTGTTATTTACTGGATCAAGGCAGTTAAGAATAGGAAAAGAGATTAATTAACAAGATTCGATTAATGTTTCTCATTTAATCAACTAAACTGGATCAACAGGAGGTTGTACTGGAAAAATAGGTGAGCGTTCGTAATATCACACTATGGGGATGGATCTAACCATATAGTGAAATTTTCCTCGCGCGTGGACCAAAGGGTTTAGTAGACTTAACTTACCGTTCCACATGCTACACACTAGAAAAGAATGTGATTATCTAGTAATGCCAAGTTAGGGAATCATGGGAACACTATACCCTAAATGCTGAGAAGAATGCCCCAGGACAACGCGAACAACACAGTTAATGCTGCTTTGAACCAGAATGAGAATGATAATAACTCACCTTCGCTTGAGGATATTGATGCATAACCATCTTAATGTTGAAGCTCATACATGGAATCGGCTTGACCCTATGGCTATGGATGTCACTAGATCTATTGTATTACCGCCATTATCAAATGACACAAAGTTCATTGTTTCAAGTGGGTTGCTTTAGATGTTGCAGAATTGTGGGTTCTTAACAGGCCTACCATCAAAGGATCCACATAGCCATCTATACAATATTATCTTTGTCTGTAAGAGTGTGATGGTAAACCAAAGTCTATCTATGGATGTTGTTGGGCTTCGTGTCTTCCCATTCTCTCTAACAGGTAATGCAGCGGTATGACTATCCCAGCTCCCACAAAGTTTGATCACCAGCTTGTCTAAATTGCAGAAGGCCTTTTTGGAGAGGTTCTTCTCAAGATGGAAGAAACTGAAGTTGAAAGACCAAATCAACAACTTCGAGCAACTTCCTAGTGACTCGATCAACACCACGTAGGAAAGGTTCACAAAGTGTCTATGAATTATCCCTGACCACAAGATCGTTGATGATGCCTTAGTGGAGATCTTCTATCGTACCAACGAGAATAACCAAGCATGTGTTGATACTATTATGGGTGGCGTGTTTTTAGATCAATCATTTTCAAGGGTTGCTGAGAAACTGGAAAAGGCGGTCAAGATGAATCATGCATTGAGAATGAGGGATAGGTCTACAACAAAGTGCTTATATGCAGTTAGTACTAATTTGATGCAAACAAACATAAATGAGGAAATGATGCAAGAGCTTTCTCGGATTAGTACCAATATGGAGTTGTTGATGAAGCAGAATCAAGAACGTATGAATGTAGTTGCTCATCAACCTTCACGAGCACCTATGTACAAAGAGCCTTACTATAAAGAGGAAACTCGCTTCATCACTAATTAAATAGAGGGTTTCCGAAGCAATGCCCAAGGGTCCAATAAGAACTATTGGCGCTAAGGTCAAGGAAACCAAGGTCAGAACTATAATCGGGATAATGCCTTTAGAGACAACAATCGAGGAGGTTACTATGATAGAAACAAGGGCCAGGATAGAGACACAGATTGGGGTCACACAGATGGTTATAGGAATGGTACATATGTACCACTACATAAATTTAGCTATACGTAGCTCTAGAGTTGAGGAGATATTTGATCATCTGTTGAAGAAAGTTGACATAAAGGATGAGCCCTTGATGGGGGATGAAGTCAGACATCTCCAGCATTAATGAAAAGATCGAGTCTCATTCTATTGCTATTAAACAGCTGGACCAATAGTCGAAATATCAACTTAACTCAACTAGCGACAGAAAGGTACATTGTCCATCAATACAGCTGAAAATCCAAAGAATAAGGGGTAGTATATGGCGGTGACTACTTGTGGTGGAAAGCTGACCATTGATCCTCCAATATTGGTTAATGATGATGTTCGTGAAGAGATGGTTGAGGTCAAAGATATAGAGATCGGAGATGATCATGCTAAGGATGAGGTGAGTGATGCTGCAGAGATGTCCAGACGTTGAAGCCCATTCCTAGACCTCCTCTTCCCTTCCCTCAAAGAATCAAAAAGAAGGAGAAGGAAGGTAAATTTAAGCACTTCCTCTCCATGCTGAAACAAATCTCCATTAATTCCTCTCATTGAGGAATTAGAGAAAATGTCAGGATATGCAAAGTTCATGACGAACTTGGTCACAAAGAAGCGAACTAGAAGCCAGGAACTCTCTCAAGAGCTTCAACATTGCAGTGTGATTGCTACGAGGTTCTTAGTGCAAAAACAAGAATATCCTGGTGCATTCACCATACCCTGCACTATTAGAGATGTGGAATTTGCAAGGTCATCTTGTGATCTTGGTGCCAGCATAAATCTAATGCCCCTCGTGATATTTAAGAAGATAGGATTGGAAGCCTCTACCCTAACGAGCATGCAATTATTGATGGCTGACCGCATGGTGAAGAAGACTATGGGGATACTATATGATGTCCTTGTCAAAGTAGAGAAGCTTATATTCCTTATAGACTTTGAGATCCTTGATTGTGAAGTTGACTTCAAAGTCCCAATCATCTTGGGAAGACCCTTCCTAGCCACTAGGTGAGCACTAGTGGAAATATGAAAGTCTGCTAACTCAAGTTTTGATTGAATGATGAAGAAGTTGTCTTCAATATCTCTCAGTCGATGAAGATGCCAGATGACTTGAAGATGGATGTTTCTGAGAAACCAAGTTGTTCAAGTCATGCCGCAATGATAAACCAGGCACTACTTGGGAGTCAACCCAAGAGATTTGATGTCATAATGGTAGTCTTGTTTTGTTTTTAGCTTTCGTACTTGTAGGTAGTTTAATTTTAAGTATTCTGGTTGTAATTTTTAGATATTAGACTGATTACATATAAGGCAATAGGGTGCTTTATGAAGAATATGCATAACAAGACCAAGTCATCCATTTTTGGCTAAAAAGGCAACAAGAAGTGATTCTGCAACTGGTTCTATGAGTTTTATGTCAAACTATGACCCATACACTAACTCGTAGAGCACTTTCAGTGAGCAAAATTATGTCCACGAGCCATGTTTATAGCTCATAAATAAAACTACGGGCCATGAATGGGGCTCGTGGACCACAGGTAAGTTTTTCTAATTTTGACTAAGTGTTGGGGGTTCTATGACCTACTTTACACATCGTATTTCACTATATAGCTCATAGACGGGTCGCGAAACCCATCTCCCAAAAATATGGTTTGGGCAGACTATATGATCGAGATCTACGAGGCATAAAATCCTCTATGACCCATAATTGAGGTCTCGCACTGTCTAGGCCTAGTCACTTGGACCGACTACTTTTCTCAAAATTCCCTAAAGTACCCAACCACTCTCTTTTTCCCAAAGCTTCCAACCACCGTCCAGCCACCATTAATTTTTTCGAGAAGTTTTCAGGCCAACTCTGGCCAACCTAGGGTTTACCCTCCTTAGCTCCTCCTTCAATTTTCGTAACCTTTTGCTCAAATTCGGTAAGTTCTAGGCCTTAAAATCCTTTTAATATCGAAGTTGATGTGATAAGATCTTAATTAATTGATGGGTATGGTATTCCAATTTGTATGGGTTGGAATTAATGGTTGCCTTTGTATAGTCTTGGTGTTTGATTTTGAACGATGTGATGCCATCATTTTGAAATAGTGTTAAACCAAGAAATGTGTGTGTAGCCATGTTTTATGTGTTTAAATGATGTTATGTGAAACTATATCATCACATTTCATTCAACTTAAATGGAATGCATAGCTTGAAAAATGATCTGTGATTACATATGTGTGCCTTGACGTTTAAACATTCAAACGAGGTCGATTTGCAAAATAAACTTACAAAATGAAATTCGATGTGGTCATGTGTGAACATTACATGGGGATTATTGGGAACCTAATATGGGGGTGTGTAATGTCTTGCCTCGGTGCTGAGTTAAAATCTGAAAATGTTGTTTCCGGGACTCGTTTGATAAACATGGAAACCTAAATTTCTCGATATTTCACAATATGAGGGTCTTCCACAGCCCAGGAAAGATTCCATGATTCGTAGTTGCCCCTCATATGGAATTCTAAAAACTTAAGGTTTCTAGGATCCTATCAGATGATACCTTATGTAGGTCGTATGAAACGACCCCAAAAAGTGCCCGAAAATATGCCTTGGAAGTGCCCAGAATCATAATTTACATATATCTCAAAATCCATGCGTGATATTGAAAATCTGACTTCATATTCTTTATCAAGGGGTCAAATTGAGTGGGAATGAGTCTAACCCCGATTTAAGAGTAACCATAACAAAATTTGAAAATCACAAAATGCAATTTCCAGTGAGCAGTCCGCGCCCCTAGCCTGACAGAAACTGGTATATTTTTTGTCCAATTTTTTTAATTTGGTCCAATACTTTGAGTCAAGGGCCTAAGTGTTCCCATGCATGAAAGTACCTATTCTTAGTCAAATTTCACCCTCATATACACAAGACATTCCGTAATACTCATTCAAACACTTAGACAAATATGTCACCGTAAATTCAAGTCCCAAAACTCATCTGGATCATAAGGATTTCACTCAATCTTCAAGTTTCCATTT
>JAOTQR010077992.1:0-11672 GCA_025774065.1 Solanum ossicruentum
TAAAATTGCATCATAAGGGCTCCATCTTTGCCTATTGATCAATTAGGTCCCAAACTTTTCTATTTTGATCCAATTGAAGACTTCCGACTCCAATTTAACTATACCAACCATATTCACATAATACTCTACTCAAACACCGGAAATATACTTAAGTTTAAATTACCCGACGTCCACAACAAAATTTCCCAATTATATAGTTATCCCTAATTAAAATAATTATGGGGTCTAACATGAACTCTGGCCCACATTAACAAGGCTGACACTAGAGCGGCTTTGATACCACCTATAACGACCTGACAAAAATTGTGAAGTATTGTCCGCTCTTGGGTCTAGCTTATCACGGATTTGTCCCTTTGGGCTCATCCCAAAAAGCGTCTCACAGTATATAGACCGGTCCTTTATTTATATACCCAACATCTTTCTTGTATTTTGCCAATGTGGGGCTTCTCATCTCAAGATGGGTTGTTACAATATATTTGAATGGTTGTTACATATTAGCAAAAATGATCTTTCATATACAATACTTATTCAATTAAATTTTTTAATATATTTGCAAAATGACCCGTGATTCTCAATCATTTTTTTGACCACTTATTTGGATGATATAACGTACGGAGAAAATGACACAAGTGATCTCAGCATATCCTTGTGACTCTCAGTCACTTTATTGGATGCACATTTGAACGGTTCTTACGTATTAGCGAAGATGATAAAGATGATCTTTCTTATTTGATAGTACATTTACAGTAGCCAATTTGATTAATTTTAAAAGCTAAATTGGATTAAATTTATTTGAATTTTTGAAATAATAATTTAGATATCCAAAAACTATAAGAAAACGTACTATTGATTGCAATTTTTTTTATTAATATAATGAAATAATACATCTTAAAATACTAGTCAAAATTTTTATAGTTTGATTCTAAAAATGAAAACTACCACAACTAAAATAGGATGGAAGGAATATGCATTTTAAAATATTAATCAAAACTCATATAGTTTGATTCTAAAAACGAAAATAATGACAACTAAAATATAACAGATGGGGCATAATTTTTGTAAAGTAGGATAGAGATTACATTGAGCCAACTATATGCCTTTAGCTTCTTTCTCATAGTCCCTCTCTGGTGAATGTTCATGGTAGCAAAATCAAATTCAATTTGTCCAATTTATTTAAATTTGAACAAGTTATTGATCTACTTAATTATTAGCTTAACTCATTTCAATTCATTAAAAATTAGATTGATCTGTATTCTAAATTAACTCATGAGAAATCTTATCAAGACACTTTTTAAAAATATTTTTTTGTTTGATATGTTATATATAAATATAATAAAGAAAAAAATTATCAAAAAGCATAAATAAAGCAATTAAAATTTAGTAATTGAATTGGGTTATGACTCATATTTTGACTAGTTTAACACAGTCCATTTCATCCTAAGTAGATTTTAGAGGATCGGCAATCCACTCATTTATTAAGTCAGACCAATTTAATCTGTTCAAATTTAATCCCACACATGTAGTTTTGAACAACTTACTTTAAGAAGAAAGATAAATGGCTTGTCGCTTGTTATTGAAAGCCTTCTGATTTTATTTATACACGTGTAGTGAACTTGATCCACTAATGTCGTACATGTGTGTATATAATTCGAGTTAGGCCTCCTTCCATTTGCTTATTGGAGTAACCCATATGATGCATATTTTCAACTTGTCACGTCAAAAGTTTCCTCCACATTTGAGCAAAAACAACACATGTGAAGAACAAGTGGGAAATGTTGTTCTTCTATTGAGAGCATAGTGAACAAACTTGGTGGCTAGCAATGCAACATTTGAACAACCTATTTCGTGTACCACCTCTTATTAACTCCCACTAGAAGGATAAGTTAATGTTTCATCGTAGATTTTGGATCAAATTTCAACATCTATCTTCATTTTAAGAGCCAAAAATTGATTCATAACAATTTTGAGGGTTATATATAGACTTTAATTTACAAAATGCATATTAAGCACAACTTTTATTTCCCTAAATTCACAATTGCAAACACTCATATTTTTTAAATTTCAACCTCAAAATGTATAATTAGACAAAACAACACTTTGGCTTATATTGGTCGGGGAATTTTCCTTTTTTCTTTTGTTTGCTTACTATCTATAAATACTTATATTTTCTCAAAAGAGTTTGGCCACCAACTCTCTAAATAAATACTTTTTGTAATAAGCACTTTGCTTATCAAGAAAAATTGTCAAACAAAATATAATCACAGAAAGATAAAAAAAAATAGTTATTTAATTATACAAATATAATCATAGAAAAATACTAAAATAGTTATTTTATTTGTCCAGTTTAAAGAGAAAATCGTTTATCCAAATTTGAGTATTTACCTGTAACACCCATAAAATTACCGAACCGCCCGTAAAACATAATCGTGCGCATAACTCATTTTTCAAAGCTCCGATGAGAAATTCGAGGTCGGATTCGCGATCAGCGTGAAAAATCAAGTAGAAAAATGGTCTTGACCTGATTTAAGAACAATCGGGTCAAAAAATAATTTTCGCTAATTAATACCAAGACAGTGTTGATCCGCTCCCCTGGTGTGACGCGGAGGGGGCATAGAGTAACACTTTGAGTTTTTTTAATTTTTCGATGAGAATTTGAGATTTTCAAAAATTCGCAAAATGTACTGGTCCGCACCTCTGGCGCGTCGCGGACCCGTACAATTTTCCTGACTTTTTTCTTTTAAATGCGGGAAAGGTATTTTGGGTATTTCCAACCCATTTTAAGTCCCAAAACATGTTTTTAAGTATTAGTTTCATATGAAGGGTATCAAAAACCCACATTCTCCTAAGTTCTAAGCATAAGTTTTGAGAGAGCAAGCAAGAAAGAGCCTAAGGATTGAAAGTACGGGTCCAGATTCTTGTTGAAGATTAGTATAATCTTCATCTCAGGTATGTAAAGGCTACATAGAACATGAGATTGTTCTCCCATATGCCCCGATAAATGTAGCAGGTTGATAGCTGATAGTTGATAGGTCTTGTGTTGCAATTATTGAAGATTTTCTTGAAAATTATCTTTAATTTCTATTTATTATCTTACGTTGATGATCATCATAACTTGTATTACTGGTTCAACTGATTATCTAAACTATTTTGCAAACTTTACATGTTCAATTGCTAAAGACTGCTTGAATGAACCTAGGACTTGATGTCTAGAGCCTTGATTATGCAAGTGTGCTTGATTGTTGTGTTCCAGGTCCTGAGATGAATGTATTGATGATTGAAAATAATGAGATTAAAGTCCTTAGGGTCTAAATAAGAGTGAAATTAACCTTGAAAGGATGATCCTACGCCTTGAGTCGATAGAAGATGAGATGAGTTGAGGTTTCTTCCTCATAGAGGCTAGGTGATAGGAATTCTTGATTGATTTGACAGTCTTATGCGCAAGTCAAGTTAAGGGATAAGTATTGATCACCGAAAAAGGTAAGAGTGAGTCTCACTTGCACTCATTAACTATGTGATCAGCGTAGGAGAGGATTGGATCATGAAAGTGGATAATTCCTTTGTCCCGCAGAGAACTTAATAGACTTTTGGGATCCCCTGATAGACTCGTCCTTTACCCCGGCAAGGTACTGGGCGGATGTGGCAACAATATCTCTTTGTTGTACCATTATGGGCTTATAGGTGGTGGTTTCCAATTAGAGAAACTCCAAGATAGGTTCCATATAGATAGTATTCTGAGGTTGATGTAATAATGAGTCTTGATTGATAGTGATATAATGAAGTTCTGTTCCTTATTCTGAGTTGAGATCGAGTGATGGATGAGTTGTTGTCTTACTATATTATCTTGCCTACATTGTTTACTTTAGCCCATTTTATATATAGTATATTCCACGTACTAACACCCCTTTGGTGTTGTATCATTGTATCATGCAGATTCAATAGACAGAGGACTT
Organism: Solanum ossicruentum; assembly: GCA_025774065.1. Lineage (NCBI taxonomy): Eukaryota > Viridiplantae > Streptophyta > Magnoliopsida > Solanales > Solanaceae > Solanum > Solanum ossicruentum. Next base: position 3,951 of record JAOTQR010077992.1, read on the forward strand.
CAGCAGCTGAATCATTGAGGTTCCTAGACTTTCAGATTGAGAATTGGTGAGTCCTCTCCTGTATTCAGAGGATGTCTTTATTTTCCCTTTTCTATTAGTTAAGATATTTCTTTGGATTGTGGTAGCCATGGCCTGTCATAGTACCTTCTAAGACAGTGTTATAGAAGCTTTATATGGTTGATGTTTGGGGTTCTTTTGCTCCTTTTCCTTCTTTATCACTAAGATTGCTCCTTGGATCTTGTTTCGTATGATAGACGTAGATGATGAGTATTCTAGCCCATCGATAGTTAGATTATTCTTGAATATCTTCCACTAATTTACTAATCGAACGAGTGTGATGGGACTAGGTAGTTCACTTGGGGACTAGCAATAGTCTCCGAGTGCCAATTACGCCTATGGTATCCTCTCGGGGCGTGACAAATTTGGTAACAACGCATAGTTTGAGTGTCTTAGAGAGCCTATGAAGCTGTATCTAGTAGAGTTTTATTTATGGGTGTGTTGTGCACCATACTTTATAAGCAAGAAGCTATAGGACATTATGAAGTGTTACCCTTCTTCTATAATCTGAACTAGTGTGATAGAGTCTAACTCTATGGAAATAATATTTTAATTTGTGCGTTCCACGTTTGCAGAATATGCTGCCAAAGAGAAAAACAGCTCAGATAGATGCCTTAGCCCCTGCTGCTGAGAGTGCCCAACCAAAGGTCCCAATTCAAACAGAGGCAAGGAGATGGGGATGGCCTGCTAGGACTGATGAGATCCCACAGACGCCCCCTGTACAGCCCCAGCCAGCTTCTACTACTGAGGTAGAGTTTAGGGGAGCCATCACTATGGTAACTCAGTTAGTGGCCTCCCAAGGTAACAGTCGGGGTCATCAAGCTCGTAGTTCTAGCTCACAAGAGTCCTCAGCTGCAACCCTACTCAAAGATTTCTTGAGGATGAACCTTTCAACGTATACAGGGTCGAAGGTTGAGGAGGACCCACCAAATTTCATTGATGAAATGTATAAGGTCCTAAAAGCTATGCACGCCAATGAGATTGAGGGAGTTGAGCTTGCTTCCTACCAACTGAAGGATGTTGCTAATGTTTGGTGTAATCAATGGGAGGATAGTAGAGGTTAGGATGCAGAGCCTATAGAATGGGAAGAGTTTGAAGCTGCTTTCCTTGACCATTTCTTCCCTTAAGAGTTGAGGGAGGCGAAGGTGGATGAGTTTGTGAACTTGAAGCAAGCAATGATGATGCTTAAGAAGTACAACCTTAAAGTCATTAAGCTATCTAGATATGCCCCGAAGATTGCGCAAGACATGAGGGCTAGGATGAGGAAGTTAGTATTCGGCTTGGGCAGACATGCGCAGAAGGAGTGCAAGGCAGTTTTGTTTATCCCCTGCATGGACATCTCCAGGATCATGGTGTATAACCAATAGACAGAGGAGGACAAGAAAGGAGATAGAGAACAACAGATGAACATGAGGGCGAAATCAGTTAGGCATCAGCCTAGTAAGCAGAGACAGAATAAGGGTGACAAGTCCTACTTTCAGAAAATATCATCTCATCATTCACCCATTGTAGCGAGTGCACCTGTCCAGCCAAATAGGTATGATTAGAAGTCTCAAGGTTATCAGAATTTCAGGGCTCAGGGAACAGACTCTCAGGCTAGTGTGACCCAAGGTACGAGGGGAAAGCCACCCTGTGACAAATGTGGTAAGCTTCATCTGGATGAGTGCCATGTGGGTAAGGATATGTGCTATTCGTATGGACAGACTGGTCACTTCTAGTTTGAGTGTCCAAAGAGGAGGTGAGGTGCAGGGAGCAGTATAACTCAATCTTTCACAGTGCCCCCAGTGACAATCATTAGAGGGGTACTACTAGAGGCGAGATGAACTATTTATGCTATGGATAATGGACAGGATCAGGAATCTGCACCAGATGTGGTTACGGGTATGCTTCGAGTCTTTACTTTTGATTGCTATCATTGCTTGACCGGGTGCCACCTTATGTTTTGTGACTTCTTATGTGGCTAGTAAGTTTGGGATTCTTCCAGAGTGTTTTCTTGAACCTTTTGTTGTATCCACTCCTACTAGTGAGTCTATCATAGCTGAGAGAGTTTACAGGAATTGTATAGTGTCCATAGAATACCTTAGCTGACTTGGTAGAATTGGAGCTGATTGACTTTGATATGATACTTGTCATGGATTGGCTTCACGCCTGTTATGCTTTTGTTGACTGTAGAACTCGAATTATTAAGTTTCAATTTCCTAATGAGCTTGTCCTAGAGTGGAAAGGGAGTTCTGTTTCACCTAAGAGCAAATTCATTTGTTATCTTAGAGCCAGAAAATTGATCTCCAAAGGTTGTATTTATCACCTCGTGTGAGTTAAGTCTAATGATGTTGAATCTTCTACTCTTGAATTAGCCCCAATTGTGAATGAGTTCCTGAAATGTTTCATGACGATCTACCTAGAGTCCCTCCTGATAGGGAGATTGACTTCGGGATTGATGTTCTTCTCGAGACCTAACACATTTCAATTCCACCTTATAGAATGGCCCCCGTTGAGTTGAAAGAATTGAAAGAACAACTAAAAGACTTGTTAGAGAAAGGTTTCATAAGGCCTAGTATTTCTCCTTAGGGTGCTCCTGTCTTATTCGTGTGAAAGAAAGATGGATCTCTCTGAAAGTGCATAGACTAATAAGTATCCTCTTCCTAGGATAGATGATCTATTTGACCAAGTTGGAGGTGCTACTTGCTTCTCCAAGATAGACCTCATATCGGCTTACCAACATTTGAAGTTGAGGGAAAGTGAAATTACAAAGACAGCCTTTAGGACACGGTATGACCATTTTGAGTTCTTATTCATGTCCTTTGGGTTGACTAATGCACCTGCAGCTTTCATGGATTTGATGAATAGGGTATTCAGACTGTATCTTGATATGTTCGTGATCATGTTTATTGATAATATTTTAGTGTATTCAAAGGATGAAGAGGAGCTTACTAATCATCTTAGAGTGATTTTATAAACTCTCAAGGACCATGAATTGTATTGGAAGTTCTTGAAGTATGAGTTTTGGCTCAAGTCTGTGGTCTTCCTAGGCCATGTTATTTCGGGGGATGGAATTAGGGTGCATAATCAGAAGATTAAAGTGGTTAAGAACTAGCCTAGACCAACTTCTCCGACGTAAATGAGAAGCTTCTTCGGATTGGCAGGCTACTATAGAAGATTTGTTGAGGGCTTCTCTTCTTTGTCAGCACCATTAACTAAGCAAACTCAGAAGAAGGCCAAGTTTTAGTGGTCCGAGGAATGTGAGAAAAGTTTTCAAGAGTTGAAGACTAAATTGACTACAACACTAATCTTGACTTTGCCCAATGGGATGGGTGATGTTGTGATATACTGTGATGCATCCAGAGTTGGACTGGGTTGTGTGCTAATGCAAAAAGGGAAGTTGAAAGCTTATGCTTCCAGACAACTCAAGATCCATGAGAAGAGCTATCAGACTCATGATCTAGAGTTGGCAGCGGTGGTGTTTGCACTTAAGATCTGGTATCACTATTTGTATGGAGTGCATATGGATGTGTTCACTGACCACAAGAGCTTGGAATATATGTTCAGTCAGAAGGAGCTCAACCTACAACAGAGGAGATGGTTGGAGTTGTTCAAGGATAATGACATGAGCATTCTCTACCACCCAACTAAGACTAACATTGTTGTTAATACTCTTAGAAGGTTGTCCATGGGTAGCACTGCGCATGTGGAGAAAGGGAAGAGACAATTGGCTAAGGAAGTTCATAGATTGGCTCGATTGGGAGTGTAACTTGAAGAGAACAATGAAGGCGGGGTCAATGTTTGGAATGGTTATACTTCATCCTTGTTGTCAGAGGTGAAGGAAAAGCAAGACTAAGACCCTCTTGTTCTAATTAAAGGAAGTGGTTCATAAGCAAAAGGTGATGGTTTTCTCCAAAGGGGGAGATAGGGTGTTGAGATACCAGGGTAGATTGTGTGTGCCCGACGTTGATGGCTTAAGAGAGAGAATCATGGCCGAAGCTCATAGCTCCATATATTCTATCTATCCTAGTTCCTCCAAAATGTACCACGACTTGACAAAAGTCTATTGGTGGAATGGAATGAAGAAGGACATTGTTGAATTTGTCTCTAAGTGCCCCGATTGTCAACAAGTCAAGGTTGAATATCAGAGACCGTGTTGATTGAATCAGAATTTTGAAATTCCTGAGTAAAAATGGGAAATGATCAACATGGATTTCATTACCGATTTACTAAGATCCAAAAAAAGCAGCACGATTCGATATGGGTGATTGTGGATAAGATTACTAAATCAGCCCACCTCTTCGAAGTCAAGACTACTAATACGGCTGAGGAGTATGCCCAACTATACATTCGTGTGAATGTGAGGTCGCATGGGGTTCTCTTTTCCATCATCTCAGATAGAGGAGCTCAATTCACCTCCTAATTTTGGAGATCTTTTCAGAAGGGATTGGGTACAGAAGTAGATCTGAGGGCAACTTTTCACCCTCAAATAGATGGACAGGCAGAGCGCACTATTCAGACTTTAGAGGAAATGTTGAAAGCTTGTGTCATTGACTTCAACGGGAATTGGGATGATCATCTATCATGGATTGAGTTCGCGTACTAAAATAGCTACCATGCCAGCATTCAAATAGCTCATTGTGAGGCATTGTACGGGAGGAGATATAGATCGTCGATTGGCTAGTTTGAGGTGGTGAACCTGAATTGATTGGACCAGACCTTGTGCACTAGTCCATGGAGAAGATGAAAGTTATCAGAAAAAGGTTGAGGATAGCACAAAGTTGTGAAAAGTCTTATAAAGATGTGAGGAGAAGAGACTTGGAGTTTGAGGTGGATGATTGGGTATAGTTCAAGGTGTCACCCATGAAGGGTGTCATGAGGTTTGGCAAGAAGGGGAAGTTGAGTCCATACTATATCAAACCATACTAGATTGTGAGGAGGGTTGTTGCTTATGAGCTAGACTTGCCTTCCTAGCTAGATGGAGTTCATCCGATATTTCATGTTTCGATGTTGAAGAAGTGTTTGGGAGATCCTGCCTTAGTAATTCCTATTGAGAGTACAGGAATAAAGGATAACTTATCATATGAGAAAATTCTAGTCCAGATCCTTGATTGACAAGTTCGAAAGCTAAGGAATAAAGAGATAGCCTCCATCAAAGTCCTATGTAGGAATCAATTCGTTGAGGAAGCTACATAGGATGCTGAGGAAGTGATGAAACTCAAATACCCATACCTATTCATGCCGAATGGCAATGATATTGAAGGTAATGTCCCTATCCTTACGCTATTGAAGTTCCTTTTCTGGAATTGATGTGTTAATCCTATTCTTGAGTCTAAGACAGAGATGTAGAAAGTGATGGATAGTTGAGAGTTCGAGAGTTCCCAAGTGAGAAGTAAGATGAGTTTTGAGTTACACGTGCCTTTATTCTACCTTTACTCTTCATTCGAGGACGATATGATCCCAAGGGGGACATGATGTAATGCCCCAAAAAATTATCGAAACTCCCCTAAGACGTAAGCATGTGCATAATGCGTCTTCTAAAGCGCTATTGGGAAATTCGAGACCGAATTTGCGATCAATGCGGAAAATCAGTGGGAAAATGGTCTCGACCCGATTTAAGAGCAACCAGGCCGAAAAATAATTTTATCTAATTAATGCCAAGAAAGTGTTGATCCATGCCCCTGGCGCGACGCGGATGGGGCGCAGAGTAATACTTTGGTTTTTTTCGATGGGAATTTGAGATTTTCAAAAATTCACGAAATGTATTAGTTCGCGCCCCTGGTGCATCGCGTACCAGTACAATTTTCCTGGCGTTTTTCTTTTAAATTTGGGAAGGGTATTTTGGGTATTCCGAACCCATTTTTAAGTCCCAAAACGTATTTTTAAGTATTAATTTCATACGAAGGGTTTCAAAACCAACTTTCTCCTAAGTTCTAAGCATAAGTTTTGAGAGAGCAAGTAAGAAAGATCCTAAGGATTGAAAGTACAGGTCCAAATTTTTGTTGAAGATTAGTACAATCTTCATCTCAGGTATGTAAAGGTAACCTAGATCATGAGATTATTCTCCCATGTGCCCTAATGAATGTAGTAGGTTGATACTTGATAGTTGATAAGTCTTGTGTTGCAATTTTTGAAGATTTTCTTGAAAATTATCTTTAATTTCTATATATTATCTTAAATTGATGATCATCATAACTTGGATTATTGGTTTAACTGATTATTTGAATTATTTTGTAAACTGTACATGTTCAATTGCTAAAGATTGCTTGAATGAACCTAGGGTACCCTCCTAGGGTGTGATATTACCTAACTTAAAATAATTGATCGATGTGATATAGCAAAATCATAGTTGAAGCCACTGAAAAAATTATTTATTAGAGTTGATATTGTAAAATAATAGTTGAAGTAAGCAACTGATTTTTAAAAAATTAAATAAAAAACTCTACGAAATATTCGTATGGACCCCTATAAGAGGAAGCATGCAGCTCAAGCATGCACGTCGACAGAGAGCTGTCTGCTTGCCGCTAACTCCCACTTATATAATAAGATAACTCATTTTGTTCCGACTTATATGTGTTAGTTTAATTGGATACGGAGCTTAGAAAAGAAAGCAAGAAAGTCTTTTAAAATTTATGATCTAAAATGAGTCATAGATATTTGTGTAGTCGAAAATCATTTTATTAAGAATAAAATAAATATTTTAAAATTAAATTTTTAATATAAAAATATGTCAAGATTATAGATTTTTAAAATTGACTAAAAAATGAAAATAATTCATTTAAATTGAGACAAAAAAAGTATTGATTTTCAAATATGTTGAAAGGATTTAACTTTTTAAAGAAATTAAATAAAAGAAATCTATTAAAATATTACACATTTCTCTATTCTATAATTTCTATATAATACCTCATCTGTCTCATTTTATGTGACACCCTTTCCTTTTTGATCCATCCCCAAAAGAATGTCACCTTACTATAATTGGAAACAATTCACCTTTAAAATTTCCTTTCTAACCTTAATGAAATAATTATGAGCCACACAAATATCTATGAATAATTTTAGATCATAATTTTTGAAAGTTTTTTTTCTTAAATATCATGTTAAGTCAAAGGGTGACACATAAAATGAGATAGTATAAGCTAATAATTGTTGGAAAAATGTTATTGTAAAAGATGCAGTCATAACCAACATGGACTGTGATGCACTGGTGGGAGTGTTTCACCCTTAATCATAGGTCTCAGGTTTGAGCCCTAGGAGTGAAAAAAATTCTGTTGGGACCGCCACCTCCAACATGCTCTGAACATCGGGTGCGAAACCAAAAAAAAATATGCAGTCATAGTTGTGACTAAGGACTATTTTGTCTTTCTCAAATATGTTGAAGGCTTTTAGCTAGTCATCAACCGGTCCAGTCACTCTTTTTTCATTAGGATGGCAAGTGTACTTCTTAATTGACATGTGTATATGACTTTTACTATTTGTGTTGGGACAGCTCGTGTTAGACCCCGTAAATAACTTAATGGAGGTCAATTATTCATTTGGAAAAAATTGTTGGGATTGAGGTATATTTTAAATTTAACTAACTTAAGGTGCGGGAGTATGGAATCAAGTAAATTTGGCGGATAAAAATTAAATTGAAGTCGGAAGTCCTTAATTGGATTAAAATAGAAAAGTTTGGGACTTATTTAG
>JAOTQR010077993.1:0-11671 GCA_025774065.1 Solanum ossicruentum
ACCCCCTACCCCACCCCACTCCCACCTCCTCTATCTTCCACTTTTTTTCCTTCTTGGATCTTGTCCATTTTTTTAAAAAATGCCTAAACAAGAAAGAAAAAATGAGGAAAATGATGATGATATTTATATAGAATTAATTAGTACAATAGAAGATGATTTAACTAAGCAACTACATATATATGTATATATATAATTTTTCTTTGATGTGTATCCAAAATTCAAACCAAAAAGAATGAAAATAACATTTTCTCATATTTCCATCCCCACCCCCACCATGATAATAATATAGATTAAAAGAATATGAACAATCTTTCAAGTTTGAGTCCCTGATATCCTAATTAAGAATGAGAGAATAACAAGGAATAAAAATAGGGAATGACAAGACAATTAGATAATCAATAGAAAATTTTATATTAATTAAAAAGTAATATTTGTTTAAATGAGCAGGCAAGTATGCATTGTAGTTGGATCTCCAGTTATGAGTCAGATTAATAAATGGAGTTGATTCAATATAGACTAATAGGAAGATATTATGAAATTAATAAATCTTTTAATATTATTTTCAAGCGTATCATGTCAATATGAATCATATGTGATTTTTATGATTTATTTTAGAATGGTTTAAATTTGGACCAATCAGATTAGGCAATATAATGAATGAATATATAAAGATTTTACTTTCAGGGAATTGTTAAAATAAGGGAAATATGAGCCAATAAGTTAATATCGAGGGTGTTTTTGAACCAAAAGGTTGACGTTAGGGGTATTTGGGGGCCAAAAGATGGATGAAGGTAAGTTTTGTACCAATTCAATAGTTAAGGAGTATTTATATAATGCCCCAGAAGTTTGAAGTTGGGACCAAGAGCAAAACGTTGAAAATTTGGGTCTGGACTGGAACCACGAGCCCTATTTACGAGTCGTGGTTAGTTTCACGGACCATAGAAGGTGCTCATGGAACCTGGGGTCATATTGGGGTGGCACATTCAAGACCATGAGAGTAATGTATGAGCCGTAGTTAAGCGTACTTCTTGTGGACTGGATCGTAGATGGGGATTAGACATGGAAAATTTTGTAGTCTGTGAGTCAAGGTATGAAGGGGTTCTACGATCTGTAAAAGGAACTATGGGCCGTAAGCAGGGGCTCGTGGAATGGAGGACTAGACCAAGTTTCAGAAATTTGGAAAGTGTAACCAGAAGAAAGCATTTTACAGACCGTAGTCCGATTGACGAGCCGTATAAGGGTTTCGTGCTTTGTTCCGAAAAGGGTGGAATTTTTCTAAAGTGTTGGGTGGTTCTACGAGGGGTCTTTACGACCCGTAGATTGAACTACGGGCTGTAGAAATGTGTTCGTAGATCAAGTTTCAGAGGCCAGTTCCAGCAGCTTTAAGGTGTAACTAGGACAAGACCCCAATCCACGAGCAGCAGACTAATCTACGACCTGTAGATCAGGCCCATCGATGGAGCCTGATAGTTTTTAATAAAGGTAAAATTCATCAACTCCCCACACCTCAAGTCCTATACTACGTCGTTTTGACTCCAAATACGTCCCATATCAACCTAATACAACCCTATTCACCCGTACTCCAAATCATTCTCTCAAAATCGTAAGTCCTAAACTCCAAGTTCTCTCCAGGTTCCCCATTGAAGACAAGCTAGGTTTTCAAGCTTTCCCCTCCAAAGTTTGAGTTTCTTCCATAAGTTTTCATCTACGATATGTGGGTTTGATTTGTGGGTTCCTTCCAACTATGAAGCCCAAGTATTTTCATTATTTTACTTAGTTCAAGTTATGAAAATTGCATGAGTGTATGGTATCTTTTCGAATGCTTATGCTATGATGTATTTATTGTTAGCATGCATTTTGCTATTAAGTCATGCTACATTATGAAAGGTTGATGATTGGCAAGATGTTACATGACTTGCTCCCTAGGGTTTTCAATGCTTATGGTGGATTGTTTTTATGAATGGTTTTAATTGTTGAGTTTCATGAAGATTATGCATATTCCTATTGTATTATGTGCTTTTAAAGTTACATGCATCAAACCCACCAAGTTTTTGTTATGTTCAAATGAAGCATGTTATGAAAGACAAGGGTTTTCAACTATATAGTCATGAAAGTAATTATGGAAGCCCTTTTTATGATGAATGAAGGAATGAATGTATAATTATGAAACGACAATTCTCACATTGCATAAGTTAAAGGAGCTATTCTATGATTATGCTTAATGAATAATGGACAGGTTAATAGAAATTTTTCTCCATTGATGTTATATATGACTTATAACCTTAAATTCCATTAAGAGTTTTACTTAGCACGAGGACCTTGGGATATAGACAGAGATGCCCCATTAGTAGAGGCATGGGACCGTTAGAAGAATCCCATTGTCCCATAACTACGTGCCACCATAGGAAAAAGGATCACCCGTTAGTAGAGGCTTGATTCCTTAAAGAGGGCCACCCGTTAGTAGAGGCTTGGTCTCTTGAGTAGCTTAGTGGATCCACTTAGGCATATGGAGTCTACCTTGGCAAGTAGTCTTCCCTTTCCTCTGGTGTAAGGGCAACATCGAGACTCCATGTTATAGCTCATATGGTTTATGTCAGTTAACGGTAACTCCTACACAAGTCATGTTTCCTCACAATGTTCCAAGGTTTTCTTCACTATAATTAATGATGTCCCTCCCGCATATGTACGTATATGGTTACTTGAGATGTTTATGATGTTTTAAATCATGTTTTGAAGATGCATCGATCATTCATCATCTTTAAGCTTTATTCCCTTGTTGTGATATGCTTAATGCTTATTAGATTTTATGATTTCCCTTATCACATTGCATCTCACATATTTAGTACACTCAAAGTACTAACACATACTTTTGCCCACATATTTAGTACACTTAAAGTACTAATGCATAATTTTGTCTACATGATCTAACCATATAGGAACCGGAGCTCCTCCACCTCGTCCTCGTGGCTAGTTTGGACGCTTTTGGTGAATCCTCTAGTTCAGAGACAATATCCTATTTACCTTCAAACTTGATGTATTAAGACTTCTAGACTATCTTGTTATATCCTTTTTATCATTTTTATTGAGGGTTAGCTACGAACATGGCTTAGCCCCTGCTCAAGTCTAAAGCTAGAGGTATTGTTGGTTATGATTTAGTACTTTATATTATGCTTAATTCTCCCTTATACACGCATCCCGTTAGTTTTCACTTTTAATTTATGTTGATTACCTATGAAATGCTTGATGAATGCTAAGAGGCTTAGGTGAGATGCTTTCGAGTCCCTTAATTGCCGTGTTATGACTAGGCCCTAGCCTTGGATCTTGACACTTTAAGCCCTTCTCAGAAATCATAATTGAACATTTTGTTACTAATAAATTGCACAAGTGCATTTGCACGCATAGGAGGACTTAGGAATCCTAGAGTGTACATCTTTGGAAACCTTAAGACTACAAATAAAACAAAATCATAATGGAACAATCAATAAAACTTATTAGAAACATGAAACACCCTAGACTGGAGTATATTCAACAAGAAGAGCAAACCCCCCCCCCCCCCAAAAGCAATGTTCAGATACTCCCACCAACAAATTATGTGGGACACGTAATAATGTAACATCGATGGCATCCATGGCATTTTTAACCAAATTCCATTGGAGAAGAAATTAGTTGTTAGACTCATATTACAAAATATCCATCCACAAGATAGTTCGTATACTAGTTTCTCCGTGATTGCATTATACCGGACATGAACAAATAGAGAGATGTGAAGTCTAAGAATCCGCATGCTTGTCACTTGCATCATGGGAGGCTCGATTTGGCGGAGCCCAGAGTCATTACTTTAAGCAAGAATCAAGGTGCAACACAGGTATAGCGTTTTTGTAATGAGCCTGTAGGTCTTTTTGAAATTCTAAACAATTTACCATTTTACCCTCTCAATAGTTGCTTCGAGTCTTATTTGATCAGTTTATGGATTTGATTTTGAAATTTTATTTGAAAAATTGTAAAACTTTGATGCTTTGAGTTTTTGAATGCTTAAATTGTTCAAAATGATTTTGGTACCATCGGAGCGACGAGTCTCGAAATGAAATTACATCGGATCCATCGGTTCTAGAATGTGGAATTTGATCTAAGAGCATTGTCGTTTTCTGTTTTGGAGTAATTTTGTGGATTTGAGGTTTTTTTTGTTTTTTTTTTTTGATTTGCACCTGGTGTCCAAGTCTCTTAGAGCCCCGACTGATCCCGGGGGTGCACAGGCCCTCGACAAGGAGTTTCCCACAAGTACACCACGGTTAATTCAGGCTTCACCCAGTCCGATGGTCCTCAGAAATTGTTTGCACCCAGTGGATTTCGATCATGAGACCTTGAAAGGGAGCAAACCCTAAGGCTCAAGTCTATTACCACCAGGCCAACCCCTGAGGGTTTTGTGGATTTGAGGTTTTAAGTTGAAAGTTTGAGTTAAACTGGATTAAGGTTTGATTTTGGTCAACATTTTGAGTTCAAATACTCGAATTAGATTTTCATTGATTCCATTGGTTTCAAGAGGTGATTTTAGGCCTAGAAAAAACTTTGGTGCAATTTTTGGAGGTTCTAAAGGCCTTTTGGTCTTTTTAGAACCTTAAATTGTTTTAGTTGCAACTAATCAAATTACGGGTCAAGGAAACCTTAGATACGATTTCCGATGATTCAATTAAGTCCACGTCAAATTTAATAAGGTTGCGTATATAGTTTGTGTGTACAAAATTTCGAGTGAATCTTGAGTGTTGACCTTGATTTGAGTGGCCCAATGGGTTTTGGCTTGCTAGTCAATGGATGTGTATCATAAAACATACATATATCACTTTATTTGACATTGCACTTGCATTATAATGTATTTCATTTGCTCATAGTGGATTGTGAATACATTTTAGTGATTGTTTACGTGTGGCCTTGGTAATTGGGTGATGCTTGTTTAGAAGTACCTTGTTGAAACTACATGCTACTTGTATTTTGAACTGCGTAGGTTGGCTCGTCTATTGCAGGTTGTAGTAATGTGGAGGTTTGGTTGGTGTGTCGAGGAATATGTGTTCTACATTTTTTTACTTTGTGTTAGTATTTACTTATTAAATACCTTTGGTACTTACTCCTTGCTTTTATACTTATGTAGGTGGTGAGCCCGGATATCCCTGAGTTACCTCGCTCAATCCGTGCTTAAGGATTTATTTGAGAGGTAGCAGCAGCTTGTCTCTCCCGTGGACCCTTTCTTTATTACAACATACCCAGTGTAATCCCCACAAGTGGGGTCTGGGGAAGGTAAAATGTACAGAGACTTTACCACTCCCTCATAGAGATAGAGAGGCTATTTCCGGAAGATCCTTGTCTCAAAAATATCAAGCCCCAAAAACAGAAGATACTAGATATGAAAAAGAAAAGAAGAAAAAAAGGACTAAAGTAGAAAGCAAATGATAATATATAAATACAATAAAAATAACAAATGTAAGACGGATAATAATAACACAAGATATAAAGACACAACTAATCCTACTAACCTACTATATCACAAGGCCAGACATTATCCTATTCCTACTATCCTATTAACTTTTTACCCTGATACGTAACCTCCATTCCTTTCTATCTAACGTCATCTCCTCGATGACAATGAAGTTGCGTCATATCCTATCTAATCACCTCCCCCAATACTTTTTCAGTGTTCCTCTACACCTCCGTGTAACCCCTAAGTCCAACCTCTCGCACCTCCTAACAGGAGCGTCGACACTTCTTTTCTGCACATGTTCAAACCATCGCAGTCTCGCTTCCCACATCCTGTTTGTCGCAGAGGCCACCCCTAACTTCTTCCGAATGGTCTCATTTCTAATCGTATCACCCCTAATATGTCCACACATCCATCTCAATATCCTCATCTCTGCAACTTGCATCTTCTAGATATGTGATTTTTTTACTAGCCAGCACTCTACCTCATATAACAACTATGATCTAACCACCGTTCTATAAAGCTTACATTTAAGTTTAGATGGTATCTTCTTATCACACAATACTCCAGAGGCAAGCCACCACTTTATCCATGCTGCCCCAATACAATGTGTGACATCATCATCAATTATCACTACTACCCTGGATGATGAACCCAAGATATTTAAAGCTTTCTCTCTTGGGAATAGATTGAGTGGCAAGCTTCACTTCAATGTCTGCTTCACACCTCATAACATTGAATTTGCACTCCAAGTATTCTATTTTGGTCCTGCTCAATTTGAACCCTTTGGATTCCAAAGTATGTCTTCAAACTCCAACCTATCATTAACTTTATCCCGAGTCTCATCGATCAATACTATGTCATCCGCAAATAGCATACACCATAGAACCTCCTCCTAAATAGATCGTGTCAGTTCATCCATCACTAAGGCAAAAAGAAAAGGCTTAACACAAATCCTTGCGGAAGTCCCATTCAACAAGAAAATACTCTGAGCCCCCTCCCACCGTCCTTATCCGAATTTTGGCTTCGTCATATATGTCCTTTATCACCCTAATATACACCATTGGGACACATTTCGCCTCTAGACACCTCCATAGGACATCCCTCGGAACTCTGTCATAGGCCTTCTCAAGATTAATGAATACCATAGGAAAGTCCCTCTTTCTTTCTCTATATTTCTCCACTAGTCTCTGAATAAGATGAATTGCTTCAGTAGTCGATTGCCCCGACATAAATCCGAACTGATTCTTTGAAATAGACATTCTTCTTCTCACACTCACCTTCACCACTCTCTCCCAAACCTTCAGTGTGGCTTAGCAACTTGATGCCCCTGTAATTGTTACAATTTTGAATATCATCCTTGTTCTTGTACAATGGAACCAAAGTTCTATTTAAGACTTCTTAATTATATTGTATTTATTCTATTTGAGAATCGAAAACAGATGAAACCTGTAATTTCTTTCATATCTTCATTTGTATTTAAGGCTTCTATGTTCTTGTACAATGGAACCAAAGTTCTATTTAAGACTTCTTAATTATATTGTATTTATTCTATTTGAGAATCGAAGACAGATGAAACCTGTAATTTCTTTCATATCTTCGTTTGTATTTAAGGCTTTTATACGTGACACCAAGTCTTTGGGTTGGAATTAGAAATGTGGTTCCTTAATCGTTGAGTTATCTATTGATAGATTGTTATTATTTCCGCTTTAATTTCCACTTGATCTATATTTTATCATCGTTTAGGCTTATTTTTCTTGATGGATTAAAGCAATTTTTATCACATTCGATTTTGGATCGTGACAAATACATAAGTTACCCCTAAACATGTCTTAAAATGTTAGTTGCACAATAACTCAATGGACGACCTTGTAACACCTCAGATTTCGAACAAGCGAATACTCGACAATTAGCATAGAAAAAGTAGCCAGAAATTTTCAAAATATCAAGTTCCCACAGGTGATGGTATGAGCCATGGAACCATCCAAGAGCCACCAATTTATAGATCTTTGAGTCTTCTTTCCTATGCCATTGATCGTTCGTAAATCCAAGTCTCAAGTAAAGAGTCATGCGCATTTTAGTAACCACTATTAAACCATGGCAATTAATGGCCCAAAAGGACGAGTTGTGGTTGGTTTCACGGGCCAGAAAGGCAGAGCATGGTTCTTGGCAGTAAGTGGAAAAGTTGCGTGGGTAGAATGTGTCAAATGACAGATTGTCCTTCAACAAAGACCGTGTATATGACCTGTATATTACTACACGTATACCATCTGTGTATCAATTTTTCCAGATGTATAAGAAACCCTATTTTTGAGTTCCTTTTCTCACTTTTCACTCTTTGGTCAACCCTAACAGTCCCCAAGAGCTCTATTCAACCCTATGAAGTCTACGTAAGTATTCTTCATGATCTTATAACATAAATCCTAAAAATTTTACAAGTATCTAACATCACATTGTCCTCTCATCTCTACTTATATTATATCAAGAAGTCAATTTTAGGGTTCACGATTTGATTTTTGAGCAACACCCATCAAAGAGATAATACTTCCCTTTTTTTTTAAGATAAAGAGATTATACTTCCTTCCAAATCAAGGTAAATATACCATCACGATTTCCTAGTGATTCTAACATATGATTATGTATCCTAAGCAAGAATCTACGCTCAAAACCTAGGATTTTCAAGATAACTCATATCATGTGATTCTTCTTCAACTTTAAAGTTTCAATTGGAGTGATTCAGAATATGCAAGGATGCCATAGTGAGGAACTTGAGTTTTTTCTCACCCCCTACATCTGTAGTTTCATTTAATAAGATCAAAACTAGGATATTTTACCCCCAAAGTTCATATTCGAAATTCCTCTACTTCGAACTTCTTATTGTTGAATTTGTTATCGAAACTATTGTATTTCATATTCATTGATGATTGTTGATTAATGACATGCTTGTTCTACTACACGGGACCTGTTCTGCTAAAGTTACCGTGAAAACCTTGTTATAGTATTCACAAGCATTGTTTTCACGCATAGAGTAAGTTTCAAGATTTTAAATATTATTTCAAGAGGGAGGTCAACAAAGTATATTTAATTTCAAGTGCATTATTTCAAGCAAGTATTTCAAGAAAGTATATTTAGCTTCAAGTGCACTATTTCAAGCAAGTATTTCAGAAAAGTATATTTAGCTTCAAGTTCATTATTTCAGAAAGAAAGAGATGTCATACTTCCAGAAAAGCATAGTCAATTTTTAGAAAGCAAAGCTAGTTTTAAAGAAAGTAAAGATCAATTCTAAAGTACTATTGAACACAGACTCTAAGTAAGAGATTATCAGTTTTTCCTTAAAGTGGGACATCATAAAGTTATCGAGCATATATTTTGAGAATAGTATTGGCAACTAGTTGAGTAAGGGTTCAAATAATCCAAACCTAGTGTGTCCAAGTTTATGACAATGACCATATGAGATTTCCCGTACTGACACCTCCTCGTCGATTCTCCATAGACTGGTACGTTTGTTTGTCTATGATTTGAGATGCGAGAACACCAGAGTCAATGATGAGTGATAAAACTACTTTGTGACCAAGAGGTGCGACAAGACAAAGTAGAAGAGAGAATAACTCATCAATTGTAGGAATTGTAGGACTACATAAAATTTGATCACGTGTTGAATCATGGTCAGTAGGAAGTCAAGCAAGTGGAAGAACTAGAAACAACACCTGCCTATGCTCTAGTTGTTTTTCCACATTCATAGCGACTGGCATTAACGTTTCAAATTCCTCCATGACTGCCTGTACCTGTCCCAAGTATGTAGACATATCGGATTCTTGTTTCATTAAGTTGGTCATCTGAGATATTACACCATAAATTGAGATGTCATTAGTGTATAAAGCACTAGCCTTTTCCCAAAACATAATAACATGTCCAAAATGGCGAAACAAGGGCATCAACTTGGAATCAATAGATCACCATAGAAGACCACATAATTGAGCATCAACCTGCTTCCACTGTGCTTTGGGTTGCATCTTCCTCACTAACCTTTGCCTTTTGATCTACCTCACAAGCGATGTTCATTAAGTGGTCTTGGACACCTTGACCCTTGCACCACAACTCAACTGAGGAAGCCAGGCTAAATAGTTTGAACTTCCCATTCTTGTATATTTAGTGCCAAAAAATATCAATCCCAAAAGACATTGTGTGAAATCAGACTTTTGGAGCCTAAAATCTGGAAAAAAGTTGTTGGAATCCACAAAAAATTGTTTCTATTGCCAGAAAATCAGATCTGACCACCGTAAAGTGATCGAAATAAGAACTAATTATGTGCAGAGAGTCGCAATGACGAGGCGACCCTACAGGAAAAAAACATGCTGAAGAATTGACCGTAAACAGCCTAAAATCACTGGAAACAGTGGCTGGAGTCGCCAGATTAGGGTTCTGGCGATAAAACAAGTTCATGTTAAGGCCTGGAACAGCCACATAAGCTCCAGATAACCTGATCTGCAAAAAAAAAAAAAAGTTACCAAAAAAGCCCTCACGCGCTGATATGTCGCAGCTCCGGATGGCGCATGGGACGTGCACTGCCAGAGTGATTGACTGGGGTTTGGTCGGTGGAGGGTGGGGGACCCTGTGGTGGTGTTGGTTTCACACAACGCTGACGGAAGAAAAAGATGACAGAAACAGTCAATGGAAAATTGAGGCACAATGACTTGGTGTTTTCCCCTCGGAAGTTTCTCACCAATGCTCTGATACCGTGTGAGAAATATTGGAGAAAAATATTATTAAATTGTGTCTCTATATTATTACACAAAGACCCTATTTATAGACACTTTAATACAATCCTTTACCAGAAAGAATTCTATATTCTATACCTATTCTTAGTAAAATTTATTCTTGTTCCTATTCCTATGTTAACACCAAGAAAGGTAGTGTGGAAACTTGACAAATTGAGAAGGGATTTCTTATGGTAGATATAATCTAGTCAAATGACAAATTACTCGATTGAGCTGAGAACAGGGAGGTCTGAGAATTAGAAATTTGAGGTTGCAAAACTGTAGCCTTTTGATGAAGTGGTTGTGGAGGTACAATGTTGAAGAACAACCCTTATGGAAGGAAGTCATACTGTGCAAATATCGACAGATAAGTCCCTGGTGGACAAGCATAGTAACCAATACTTATGGAGTAGGGGTGTGGAAATCAATCAAGGCCTTATGGACAAAACTGGAAGTGAAATCTTGTGTTATGTAGTATGCAATGGCAGAAGAACTTGTTTTGGAAGGAGATATGGAATGGTCAGATTGCTTTAAAGGATTCATATTCTGATTTATTCTTACTATGCAACAATTCTGATACCACTGTTTTTGAATGCTGGAGCCCTCAAGGATGGAATTAAACTTTGGAATATATTTGAATCACAAGGAGGTAAAAAGAGTGGCAAACCTTCCTAAGGATATTGAAGATTTCATAGGTACCTCTACTGAGTCTGAAAAGCTGGGACGGAAACATAACAGGGATGTACAGCTAATAGAGCATATAGAAGGAATACTATGGGACTGGCAAGAGGTAATCCAAACCTATGGAGGAAATGTGGAAAAGCATAGCACCATCCAAAAGTAAATGTTTCACTTGGCTGGTGGCTAGGAGATCTTGCCTAACACAAGAAGTGCCCCAGAAAAGGGGAGTACCCATAGTCTCTAAATCCTGCCTATGCAGTGAAACAGGGGAAACAAAAAGTCATTTGTTCCTCCAGTGTAGATTCACAACTCAGAGTTGGGCAATCTTTGTTAGCCTAACAAAGGTTAATTGGACCATGCCAGAACACATCACAGATAGAGAAGAGGGAGAAGTTGGTGGTGGAGGATTATCCGTTCCTGTATTTGGTGGTTTGTATGGAAGAAAAAGACGAAAGATGTTTTGAAGATAGGTTCAATTCTCTTCAAAAAGTGAATGGAATTGAATTGTATCTTTTTATTTTTGGTGTAAAGAACAATGTAAACAAGAAGTCGATCAACTTGTAGAATTTCTAGGAGCTTTGTAACCAGCATTCTTTTGCCTGTCTCTCTTTCTTTTTGGAAGTTTCCGGCATATCCTTAATGCTGAGGAAAACAACAATACCAATTCCTCCAAACCCCCAAAAAAAAGGGAGAGAGAGAGAGAGAGAGAGAGAGAGAGAGAGAGAGAGAGAGAGAGAGAGAGAGAGAGAGAGAGTGTGTGTGTATA
>JAOTQR010077994.1:0-11671 GCA_025774065.1 Solanum ossicruentum
TTCTTCCAAAAGTCCACCGGAATCTCATCAGGTCCAATGGCCCTCCCCCTTTTCATCTGGCGCACAGCCAGCTTTACAGTGTCACCTACTAACATTCTATTATAATCTGTTTCCTTCAACTCTCCTATCAAAATTTATGTCCTTGATTGTCGATAAGCTGAAATTGTATCATACATATCCTATTTAATTATCTCTCTCGAAAATATTTTTTTGACCCACCTGTACTTTTCCTAAAGTCATTCATATATCTCTATTTTTATTAATTATTTTTTTACATTACCTGAAAAAATATATTTATGAAATTGTGACTCTATATTATTTTCATTTGTTTAAATATTTATTAGAGTTTAATTATAATAAATGAAATTAAATTATCTTGTTCTTCTCATTATTTTTCATTATAGAATATTATTATATTATGTACTTATTTTTATTTTTTTATTGTCAAATTAATACTTATTTTTTGACAGGTAAATTTGTTACATAAACTTCTTTTAAAATGGCATTGCAATTGTAAAGAAGTAAAGAAGAATCCAAAATGATTGATAGTGTAACAGTAAAATGAGTATATTAAAAATCAATTGATAAATAAGAGAGAGCATGTTTATTGTTTAAAATTGAGAATAAGTTTGATTTTTAAAATAAAACTGGGGTTATAATTTTCACACCAAAAAATCATTTCCACCTCCTTTTCATTTTATCATTTTTGTTGAAAATAGTGTCATGTTGCAATAAGTGGTTCCTTTTTTTTTTTTAATTTTTTTTATTTATTTTTTTTTAAAAAAAGAAAAGTCGAAAGTCCCCGGAATATGGGCATCATGTTTGTTGGCCTCTTGGGAATTATTTTGGAAAGATTTTCCTGAATCTGAGGAATCAAAAAAACTGAAAATATATTCTTATATCTCAAATACAATGTTATCATGAGATATGCCTTTGACACCGTCCAAGGATACACCACTAACTTTCTTGATACCCCACATGGATTTATTTATTTTTCTTAAACTTTTGGAAGGTCAACTAAATTTGAAATGCAAGTTGTAATATTTTTTGCTTGTTTCCTTTACTCCTTCTAATAATGGATTCAGAATTTTCATTTTGAGGATTTAAATATAAAAGTATAAATAAACGTGCAAATAAACCAACAATTTTACAATTTCCAAAGGAACTAGTAATACATAGTTTCGAATCCTGGGCATGACAGTTCATTTAAATGAAAATCTATTATTATGTTAGACTTTGCTTGATATTCAAGAGGTTACATTACATATACAGCGTAATTTTTCATCAAGAGGTTCGAATCTTCCCTCTAGGTCCACCCCTGCTCCTTTCCCTCTCAATTAGGAAAAAAAGGAGCCAGCACGCATGATGCATGGTCAACAAAGTAGATGAAAATTACAAGTAAATTTGATCAATGACATTATTTGATATTTAATTGTATTATAATAAAAAGAATTAAATTAACCAAGTGTACGATGAAAACATCATTTTCATAATATTTAATGCCAGTTGAAAGCTTTTTAAGATGGTTCAAACAAGTAATAAAGAATTGATTTGTAGGTACCAAGTTTAGGGAGGAGGCAGTGCCTGACCAAGTTGAAGCTGAGCCCATACATTGGAGAGGTTAGTTCCTCTGAACATATAGACTAGAAGTCCATATTCTTTGGCCATTTATGGAGAAAAAATAAGGAAATCACGCAGGTAATCAAATATATACTAATTAATTAGTTATTAGTGTTTTAGTTTGAATAAATTACGGCTCCCAATAAACATCTAGTATAATTCACATGATTTATATAAGCGTTGTGTATGATATATAAGAATTATACGTAAATTGTATAGCGAAATATACAAACGTTGCACATGAATGATATAAACGTTAACAACTTAAAAAAAAGTTGAGGATTTTGTAAGAATGATCGGTATCCGGTATTAAGTGGGGTTATTAGTTGGAGAATACGTCAAATATGCATGTATTTTGGATGATGAAAGAGAGAGGGCATCAAACAAGTGATATTATTTGTGGAATAAGCGTTCATTATGGGTCTCTCTCACATTAAATCTGTGGGCATTGTATAATATGTGGATCTCTAGGCTGAGGACCACACATACCTTGATTAATATGTATATCCCATGCTCTTTACATAATTACAGATGTAGATGGAGGTACACATATTCATGTATACAATTCATATCTATCTTCACAACATTTTTGTCT
The DNA here is from genome assembly GCA_025774065.1 of Solanum ossicruentum. NCBI lineage: Eukaryota > Viridiplantae > Streptophyta > Magnoliopsida > Solanales > Solanaceae > Solanum > Solanum ossicruentum. The sequence continues at coordinate 2,216 of JAOTQR010077994.1, forward strand.
CAAGTTTAGCATGATTTGCGAAAACATGTTTTACTGAAATCATGATCTTAACAAGACCTAACTTTAAATATTGTTAACTAAGATTATCTGAATGCAATTCCAACATAAATTGAGAGCATCAAGCAAGCCAATTAAAACCAACCAAATAAAATCTTCATGAATCAATTAACAAGAAAAGTGTTTCTAGGTTGGTTTTTTTTTTTTTTGGTGTGTGTGGGAGAGAGAGGAAAAAGAGGCAAATTAATAATTTGTTGTTCGAATTTCAATAATTAGACACTGCATTTCAAAATTAAATCCAGCTCAAATAAAATTAATTTTAAAATATAATTTTCATATATCCTTGAGAATAAACTCCTATCTTTTTAATATGTATCACTGATTTCGTTTTTTAATCTAAAAGAAAGAATTTTTGATAATTTAAAAAAAAATTAATATTAATTAAAATTAACTCAAAAAATATGAAATTTGTGAGCAACTAAATAGATAACCCGTAAAATTGTTGCAGCGTGTGGACCCAAATTCACACGCTTAGGTAGGTCTCATTTTGGGCCCTACTTAAGAAATGGATTTCATGGCCCGTTATGGCTGTCAACAGCCCATTAAACAAGTACAAAAAGCCACCTCTATCCTCCCAAAACCAGCCTGGGCCTGCCCCAGTTTCTGAATGACCTGGAAAAGGGGGAACCCACAAATACGTACATCATTTAGGGGTCATTTAGTATAAAGATAAATAATGCAGAAATTAGTAATATAGAAATTAATAATATTAGTATTATATTTTTATCAAATAGTTGGTTCAGTATTTTTTTTCTAATCTTGTGATTCGTTTAAAACTCTACAAAAAGTCACTTTTCAATTATACTCTTGAATTATATGAGATTTTTTGTTTCATGTAATTGGATCAAATTACATAATTGCTGGACAATATTATTTTTTTGTGGCTTCTAAGTAGATCGGAGAACAACAATTTTGTCGCCACATTTGTTATTTGTCTGTTTAATTATAATTTTAATAAACTGATCACTCATAAAACGTCAATTTTTAATTTAATAAAAATAGACCGCATCTACTTTTAAAATCAACAAGATGGTAAGCAATAGTAAAAATAAACAAACCATATATATTAATACATAAAAATTATACGTTGTTGTTTTAATATAGAGTTTATATCTTGAAAGGTCATTCAACTTTGAAAATTTATCTAGTATAGTTATTGAGCTTTGTTTCATATCAATAAAATCACTCAATTAGGCCTTTGTCTAAATTAATTATTTGCTCGAAAAATTGGTAAACTTTCAGCTATAACAAGTAAACCTTAAACAAAACAACAACCATTAACCATCTTAACTATTTCCCTCAAGTATATATGTAAAGGACCCTAACAAATGAAATCAATCAATTGTGAGAGGTATGATACATTAATTTTGTCATGTTTGACACGATGGAAGTCACTTTCTAGAGAAAATGTTTATTCTAATAGTAATTGATCTTAGTTTGAGGCTTGTCAAATAAGTAGTCCGGCTTAGGATGACAATGAATGCAAGATTGATCAAATAAGAATTTTTCTCACTGAAAAATCACGAGAAACACTATAAAATGTTCAGTAATTATTCTCACAAATATTATGATTGAATTGGTCAGAAATAAAAAACAAAGCAATATGTGTTGATTAGAGCTTCAAAAATAATCGATAAAGTCCTAATTTTTAGTTAGTAAAAGTAGTGCTGATTCAATTAATCAACATGACGTAAGTTTGTTTTATTTGTTATTTCTTAATTGATATAATTAAAAGTGGTGGGCATGTTTATCCACTACTATTAGGGATCGTTTGGTTTGAATATAAATTATGATGGGATAAGTTATGTTGAGATTAGTAATGATAGGATAAGTTAAATTATTGCCAACATGGATTTTCAACTCATACATGTTGAAGTTGTTTCTTATTGAGTGTTTGGTTTGTTGGATAAATTTTAAGAATATGTTACTTGTTTGCAAAAATATCCTTAACTTTATTAGTTTTAAATATATTTTCTTTGTTAACTTTAGTTATTCAATATTCATTTCTAAAATAAATTTTACATCTTATTTAACTTAAATATTTTTAGATGTGCATTTTCATAATAATATCGTATGCATTTGAAATAAATTTTTCTAATTTAATTTACAAATAAAACTTGCATTTTTAAGTTTGATAAAGTAAAAGGATTTATGAAAATTCAAAATATAAAAATATAAGAATTAGTCAATAAAAATTAATAGAAAAATATGAAGAACTATTATAAAAATAAGGAGTAAAGGTTGTGAATATTATTATATATTATATTAAAAAATAATGTAAATATACAAAGTGTGGTAAAAAAAGGTATAAAAGGATATTATTGTCATTGACCATTTCTATCCCGAGATAATTATTATACCATCTAAAATAGGAGGGATAACTTATCCTAGTATTCTTTATTATAAGTTATCCCATATTTATCAACCAAACAATCATTTAAGTGTCACTAAATTTTTATTCCAAAATTACTTTTAGTTATCCTTCACCTCTTAGTTCCCTATTTAATAGGCTACTATTGTAACTTTGATTGAAATTCAAAGTCTTCAGAATATCAATTCTCCCTGCTTTCAACGTGTTTTCAAAGTCCCAACAATATTGTGGTATCAGAGCGAGAGGGAGAGATATTCAATTCTCTCATAGGTGAGGTCAAATTAAGTGGGTGGTGAATTGAGAAGAATCCATGGCAAACAATGGTTCCAATCCTTCATCTCAACCCTTGATTCCAATATTTAAAGGGAAAATTTATCATCATTAGAGTCTCAAAATGAAGACAATGCTCAAGTCCCAAGAGTTATGGGATTTGGTGGAGACAAGGTATGCCAAATTCAGCATCGGCTTAACCTGATAATCAACTACGGGAAACTCGCAAGAAAGATTCAAAGGCAATATTTCTCATCCAATCGGCATTGGATGATGAAATTTTTTCCCAAATTGCAACAACAACAACCTCCAGACAAGCATGGGAAACTCTGAAGCAAGAGTACTTGGGTGACAAGAAGATAATTACTGTGAAATTACAAACATTTTGTCGTGAGTTTAAAAATTTGACCATGAAAGAAAAAGATTCTGTGCAAAAATATATGTCTAGGGTATCTGGAGTTGTTAATCACATGAAAACACATGATGAAATATTAATAATGAAATGATTGTGAGTAAAGTGTTGAGAAGTTTAACAAAAAGTTTTGATCATGTTATTGCTGCAATAGAAGAATCTAAGGACCTTTCTAGTTGTACTTTTGATGAATTAATAAGTTCCTTGTTAGTCCATGAAGTTCGGATTAGTAGGTCCTCTAAAGAGGTAGAGGAGAAATTTCAGGCGAAGGGAGAGTCTTCTTTTAAAGGAAAATCAGAATATTCAGGTGGTTGAGGCAGAGGACGAAGTGGTTCGCGAGGTCGAGGTCGTGAAAACAAAAGAGAAAGAGGTCAATCTGGTGACCAACATCAAAACATAAACAATATCATATGTAGATATTATAAGATGTTGGGTCACATAGAAGTTGATTATTGGACGAAGTAGAGGGATGATAAAAAACAAGCGAACTTCACAGAGGAAGTTGAAGAAGTAAGCAAGCTATTCATGACTCAATCTTCTATCGATGATAGCCCTAATGAAGTGTGGTTCATAGACAGTGGGTGCTCAAACCATATATTTGGAACAAGGTCATTGTTTAAAGAACTTAATGATTAATATAAAAGAGAGGTCTGACTTGGAGACAACAAGTCAATGAAGGTTGAAGGGAAAGGTACAGTTGCTATCAAAATCACCCAAGGTAACGTAAAACTCTTACATGATGTGCAATATGTTCCTAAGTTAGCTCATAATTTATTAAGTGTTAGACAATTGATAACTGGTGTTTACTTTATTTTGTTTGATGACTATGATTGCACGGTTTATGATAAGAAATTTGGACAAAACATTGTAACCATTCCCATGACACAAAATCATATGTTCCCTTTTGAAGTCTCTAATGTGCAAGACTATGCTTTAGTTGTGACATCTAGTAATACTAGTTTATGGCAAGTAAGATATGAGCATCTGAATATTAAAGGGCTGAAATTATTGGGTCAAAAGAATACGGTTGTTGGGCTACCTAAAATTGAAGGCCTTGATTTTTGTGAAGGGTGTATCTATGGGAAGCAAAGTAGAATCTCATTTCTTGTAAACAATTCTTGGAGGGCTTCAAGTTATCTTGAATTGGTGCAAACTGATATTTGTGGTCCGATGAGTATTGAATCTGTTGGTGGAAGTTGATACTTTTTATTGTTTACTAATGATTATAGTTGAATGAGTTGGTTTTATTTCTTGAAGTTAAAAAAGCTGAAGCCTTTGAGAACTTCAGAAAATTCAAAGCATTAGTGGAGAAGTAAAGTGGATGTACTTTAAAGGCTCTTCGTTCGGATAGAGGTAGTGAGTTTACTTCTAAAGAATTTGATGTTTTTTCTAAAGAAAATGGTATTCACAAGGAGCTGGCAATACCATGCACACTGGAGCAAAATGGAGTGGCCGAGCAAAAGAATTGAATAGTGGTTGAAATGGCTTGAACCATGATGAAGGAAACAAAATTTCCAATGAAGTTTTGGGCAGAAGTAGTGACGACGATTGTGTATCTTCTCAATATCTCACCAACAAATACAAACATGAATCGAACTCCATATGAAGCTTGGAAGGGAAGGAAGACAAGTGTAAGCCATTTAAAAGTATTTGGTTGTTTAACATATGCTTTAGATACTTCTTCATCTCATGCAAACTTGATGTAAAATCAGAAAAATGCATTTTTGTAGGTTATAGTCCTCAATCCAAAGCATATAAATTATACAAATTGAAGAATGACAAAGTTATTGTAAGCAGGGATGTTAGGTTAAATGAGGCAGGAACTTGGGCTTGGAGTGATAGAGGTACTTCAAGACCAACAGATTCTTTAACTCCTGATACAACACCCAAGTCACCTATTGTTGAATCTTTAGAGACTGATGTAGTACCTGAGTCACCTATTGCTGAACAATTGATACCAGTAATATTTGAAACGGTTGAAGAATCTTCAATAGAGCCAAGTCCACTTAGAAAATCAACAAGGGACAGGAAACCGAATTTCAAATATTCTAACAATATGTATATTCCTTGTCAATTTTCTCTTCTTGTTTCAGATCCCATATATTATAGAGAAGAAGCTGAGAAAGAAGAGGGGCAGCAAGCAATGAATGATGAAATTAATGTTGTTGAAAAGAATGAAACCTGGGAATTAGTTGATTTACCAGAAGGAAAGAATGTTATTGGTCTGAAATGGATGTATCGCATAACGTACTATCCTGATGGATCAATTTAAAAGCACAAAGCTCGGCTTTTTGCAAAAGAATATGCACAACAATAAGGAGTTGATTTTAATGAAACATTCTCTCCAGTAGCATGCTTTGAAACGGTGAGAACTCTCTTAGCTCTTGCTGCTCAACTCTCTTGGCCAGTTTACCAGTTTGATGTCAAGTCGGCCTTCTTAAACGACGAATTAGAGGAAGAAGTTTATGTTGTTCAACTTGAAAGTTTTGTCGTGAGCAGACAAGAAAGTAAAGTATATAGATTGAAAAAGACCTTATATGGACTAAAGCAAGCCCTGCGAGCATGGTATAGCAAGAACAATTCTTATCTCCCGGAGAATAGATTTTAAAGAAGCAAAAATTAGCTAACTCTCTATATGTAAAGAGACAAGGTAAAATTAATTTCTTGGTGATGTGTCTTTATGTAAATGATATGATTTATATGGGCACTTGTGAATCTTTTATTGCTGAATTTAAGTCTATCATGATGAAAAAATTTGAGATGACAGACTTGGAATTGTTGCAATATTTTCTTGGTCTTGAGGTAAAACACTGTTTAGATGACAACTTTATCTCACAAAAAAAATATGCAACTGATCTTCTTAGGAGATTTAACATGTTAGGTTGCAACATAGCTTCTACACCTATGAATGTAAATGAGAAGCTCATATTTGATGATAGTACCAGATTGACAAATGCTCTATGCTTTAGAAGCATAGTTGGTGGACTGAATTATTTGTCGCACACACGGCTAGACATAGCACTTTCTGTTAGTGTGATTTCCAGATTCATGCATAATCCAACAAAGAATCACTTTGGAGCAGCAAAGTGAATCTTACGATACATTGCTGGAACTATTGATTTTGAAATTTGGTACTCTAAAATATCAGTTTTCAGATTATTTAGTTTCACTAACATTGATTACGTAGAGTGTTTGAATGATAGGAAAAGTACTTCTAGATATGTATTCTCTCTTGGTTTAGGTGTTATATCCTAGAGTTCGAGGAACCAAGAAATTGTGGCCTTATCATCATCCGAAGCAGAGTATATTATTGTCACTGCATCTTCCTGTCAAGCAGTCTGGCTGAAAAGGTTGCTTGCTGATGTATTTTAGGAGCAAGCTACTGCAACTTAAATTTTCTGTGACAACAACGTAATTATTGCATTGACAAAAAATTCGGCATTTCACAGTAGGACAATGCATATTGACATTCGGTACCACTTCATACAGATCTGCTAACAAGTGGAAGTATTGTGTTGAAGCATTGTGGCACAAGTGATCAAGTTGCTGATATTCTAACCAAAGTACTTCCAATTGGGAAACATGAGTACTTCAGATTATAGATGGGAGCAACAAGCTTTGAAGCAAAGGAGAGTGTTGATTAGTGCTTCAAAAATAATCGACAAAATCCTAGTTCTTAGCTAGTAAAAGTAGTGCTGATTCAGTTAATCAGCATGAAACAAGTTTGTTTTTTATTTGCTATTTTCTAGTTGATATGGTTAGAAGTAATGAACATGTTTATCCACTACTATTAGTTCCTTATTTTTAGCTTCTATCCGTTGGTTGTAAGCCCATTTCATAGGTTTCTATTGTAGCTTTTTCATTGCAATTTAAAGTCTTCAGAATATCAATTTCTCTTTGCTTTCAACGTGCTTTTAATGTCCCAACAATATGTTAATATAAAAAAAATTAGAAAGTTTTTTACTAATTTAGCGAGAATCTATTTTCTACCATGAATTTTTCTAGTAGCCTAATTCAGTAGGAAATGATGAGTTGAAAAATTATGTTTTATAACACAAATTTTTGACTGATTCGCAATGAAACCCTTTATTTTTTTTATAGCACAAATTTTTTACTGATTCGCAGCGAAAAAACCTTAATTTCTTGTGTATTGAAGCAATTAGAATTATGGTTATTGGTTTGAGCAATGAAGTGAATGTGATAGGAGAAGGAATATTAGTTAAGCCATATGGAGTATTAAGTTTCCATTTCATAATTAATGTTTGTTCAGTTCGTGTACAAATATACTTGCTGGACCAACCCATTTTGATTTAGACAGTTAATTAGGACCATGCCCACAAACATCCAGCAATTCTACATTTACTAATTGTTAGGTGGTCTATTAAAGCCTAAAGGCATGCCCTTTTATTTCAATATCTACATACATAAATGCTGCCAAAATGAAACAAATTCTCTCCACATGTTTTATCAATTAATATGCAAAAGGCGTAACCAATTTGATAAACAACAAAACACACACCAGACAGGCCAAAGTGTCATATGAGTGGGTTTGGGTCAATCGAAATGGATTGAGTTGATATATGAACAAGTGTCGACTATTGTGCTAAGGTTACTTGAATAAGATGAACAGGATCAAAATGGGCTGAACAAATATGAATCATAGTTTAATCTGTTCAATGCTTACCAAATTGTCATTTCTTTATTTGGTTTCTTATATTTTGCTATGTTATCTAATATAATGAAGGATATTTTGTTACTTATTACATTTACTAGGTCTATTCGATATAAGCGTGAGGAAGCAGACAACCATTAGACGACATGTCTGCTTCAATTGTCAGCTTGCCAATTGACGTGTTTACTTCAGTTGCTTGATTTTATTATTATTTCTATTTAATTATTTTTTCAGCTATTTTAATGATAACTTTATAATATTTTATTTTTTTATCGTTGATTAATGTATGTATTTTATCCGCTTGATTTTAAAATATTGAAAAGAAAAGGCGATTTTGAAAAGAAAAGTAACAAGTGTTTATATTTATTCTTTTGACGTCAAATATTTCAAAATGACTAATTAATATTTGATGATGGAGGAAGCCATTTTTATAAATTTTGAGAGGAGCGTTCCTCATGTCACTCAAATTCTCTTTGAAGATAAGTGAGAAAATGTTCTTCTTGAAATGAAATTTCACTCAACTTGCTTATTTATATATATAAAAAAAATTAGTGAAATATGTACATATTTAGTATAAGTATTTTATTTTACCTTATTTTTATTTTATGCCTAACACACAAATTGGGCGTTCCTTTTACATGTAAGATACTCTAATTATCGACATCCCTATTTTTTTCATGAATAAAATAATACATATACCACTAAAATAGCTTAATTTTTAATACATTGAGTTGAAATAATGTGTCATTAAAATCTTAGTATATTATTTCTATTTAGAATTTAGATATTTATCGCAATTAATTATTTATCGGACACATCACATCAATTAACTAAAAAAGATAATTATTTCTATTCTTTTGTCACCCAATCAAGATTGGATCTCTTTTCTAAGTAGTCTACGGTGACGTTAGGAGATATTTACGTTGGGCATACGTGTGACTCAATATATAGAATTAGGTGATATACTTGGCGACAAATTCCAGATTGTAATTTTCTTTTTTTTTTTTTTTAAAAAAGATAAAGATCCACATGAGCAAAAGCTCTCGTCACAATGAATCTTGCGATATTAATAGTGGATAAAATATAAAAATAAAAATATTTTCTTCTTCTAAAAATGTATGTATATGGTTCAATTTTCAATAGTAATAATAGTAAGGGCAAAGGGTTAATTAGAACTATTTAAAATGGTCAATTTTATTTTTGTTATGTTTGTAGCTCAAAAATATCTTTATCATTGAATTTTTTAATTTAAAATATCCTTCAATTAATAAAATAACTCAAAAATACTCTTTTTATCGACGATGGTTCCAAAATAAAGAACTGGTCCAATTTTGCCTTCAACTATAACAAAAATTAATTAGGCTTTTGATAGGCTAGTGAGACTGAGTAATGGAGTCAATATTTTCATCAAAGACATTCATATTTTTAGAATATGGTGAGTAAATTTTGTATCAAAAGTGTTCAACAATTAATATATATCAAAATATTTATATTTAATCTATATATTCAAAAAAAATTTTTGACAAAGAGTATTAATCGTCTAATCACCTTTAGGTGAATGTAGCTCCGTATTCAAACCTAAAATTTTAATTGTGGATGTTATACCGAAAAATGACCGACTTTTAAAGAAAAATTTAAAATTGTTCAAAACTCGAGAATCAATCCAAACTTAAT
>JAOTQR010077995.1:0-11670 GCA_025774065.1 Solanum ossicruentum
ATCGTTGGGTTGTGGGCTGACTTGTCTTGGTGGGAAAAGACGAGTGCCATCACGCCTGAAATTCGGGTCGTGACAAATTTTGACTGAACCATTGGATTCATCTCGTCGAACGGAGTCCAACGCACCAAACGAAGACCTAATCGGAGTTCAAACGAGTCCATAAATCACAGTCAAAGTTCGGTCAACTCTGTCAAAATTTTATCAGCGACCGAGAAGCTGTTCACCGGAGTTCTGCCGGAGACGACGACATTGTTCATCGGAGAACGATGGAGAAGACGACCATAAAATACTATTCATAACTGAAATTTGCAATAGTTTTGTAAAACAAATTGACCCCTCAGGTTTTCTAAAATTTCATTTTGGTCCCTAAATGTTCAAGAAATGTCAAATTGGCCCCTGAACTTTCTGAAATTACAGTTTGACCCTTGATCTTTCTGAAATTACAATTTTGTCCCCAAAGTTTTTAAAATTATTATTCCACCCCAATAGTGGAATTTTGGCCCCGAAGTGTCAATTCCACCTTTTTGACCATTTCGAACATAACGGTGAGCTCCATTTTCAAGATCCAACCTCGTTTTGGTGAATTAAGCTATTGTAAGGTGATAATGACAACAGAAGAGTCAACATCATCTTCCAGAGCCATGATTATGCTTACTGCCACCAACTACACATTATGGAGATCTCAGATGGAGATCTCCTAAGCTATAAAGATTTATTCGATCCTATTGAATCAAAAGGTGAAAATCCTGATCTCGCCAAAGAGTCAGAATGGAAGAAATAAAATCGAAAAACTGTAGGTCAAATCTGTCAATTGATTGATCATAGTTTCTTCCACCATGTTGCACGAGAGACAGACGCATATGCCCTCTGGAAGAAGTTGTAGGAGGTGTACAAGGCCAACACTACTCGGAATAAATCCCTGTTGATGAGGCGTTTAGTCAACATGAAACTTAAAAAATAGAACTTCAGTTGCCGAGCATACCATTGAGTTCCAGAGCTTGGTCAACCAGTTGTCGTCTGTAGAGATGCCACTTGGTGATGAAGTTTAGGCACTGCTACTACTCAGTTCCCTTCTCGATAGTTGGGAAACGCTAGTCGTATCGCTCAGCAAAATGGCAAACTTACCATGTCAATGGTCAAGGATGCTCTATTTAGTGAAGAGGCAAGGAGAAAGGACACGGGTACAGATCAAACCTATGGCTTTGTCACAGAGAACCGGGGGAGGCAACAAAAGAGTAGCAAAGGCAAGTAGAGAGGTAGAAACAAGAGTAGAAGCAGATCCACTGGTGGTAGGAAACCAGCATATAAGTGCCATCATTATGGAATTGAATGACATATGAAGAAGAACTGCTACAAATGGAAAGACGAGCAAGCCTAGAGCAGTTCGCAGCCGAAGAACAAGGATGGAGAAACATTAGTTACTGTTCTTGGAGTTGTAGCTTATTATTCAACCCATACTGAGACATGCCTTCACATCTCAAGAGAAGATACAGAATTGGTGGTAGATACTGCAGCATCCTACCACATTACTCCACATAAGGAATACTTCACAAAGTATAAAGCTGGAGACTTTGGAGCTGTAAAGATGGGGAATTCCAGTTCCTCTGGGATTGTAGGAATTGGTGATGTCCAGATAAAGACAAGTTCTAGGAGTACAATCACTTTAAAGGATGTCCATCATGTGCCAGATCTTCGGCTGAATCTTCTTTCAGGTATAACTCTTGACAAACAGAGCTATGATAGTCATTTCAGTAAAGGTACAAGGAAGTTGTCAAGAGGCACTATGACAGTCGGTCGAGGACATATCTGTGGCACGTTACACAGGACTCATGTGAAAACAATCGCTGACAGCCTCAATGTAGCAGAAAAGGAGGATTTTCAGAATTTATAGCACCAGAGACTCGGCCACATGAGCGAGAAAGGGTTGTCTACCCTAATGAAGAAGGAGCTTATCAATATGGACAAGGATGTTGCACTATATCCTTGCAATCATTGTCTATTTGGTAACAACATAGAGTCTCGTTTAATTCCTCTTCAATGAGCAGATCAGAGTTACTCAATCTGGTATACTCTGATGGTTGTGGTCCCTTGGAGGTTGAATCACTCGACTGCAATCGATACTTTCTAACATTCATTGATGATGCTTCTCGAAAGGTGTGAGTGTATTTCCTATAGACGAAGGACCAAGTGTTTGATTATTTCAAACTGTTCTATGTCATGATAGAACGTGAGATAGGAAAGAAGTTGAAGTGTCTTCGATCCGACAATGGAGGTGAATACTCTTCCAAGCAGTTCGATGCCTATTGCAGATCATATGGCATCCGACATGAGAAGACGGTCCCATGCACCCCTCAACACAACGGTGTAGCTAAAAGAATGAACCGAATAATCATAGAACGTGTTCGGAGCATGCTCAGTATGGCTAAGCTACCAAAGCCATTTTGGGGAGAAGCAGTCAGAGCTGCCTGTTACTTGATCACTCGATCTCCATCAGTACCATTGGATTTTGAAGTCCCAGAGAAACTTTGGTTTGGAAAGGATCCATCATACTCTCACTTGAGAGTATTTGGGTATTTGGCGTACGCACATGTATCTAAGGAGCTTAGGCAGAAGCTAGATTCAAGGACCACTCCATGCATTTTCATTGGCTGTGGAGATGAAGAATTTGGATACAAGTTATAGGATCCAAAGGAGAAAAAGGTGATCAGAAGTAGGGACATGGTTCTCCATGAAAGTCAGGCAATTGAGAGATTGAACAACCCACAGTGTCTCAGAAGACAAATGTTGCAAATCAGATGCCAGAAGAAGCAATAGAACCATTCATGAGAATTGGTAATGTTGTGCCACAAGATATTCCAGAAGTAGAAGACAATAGGGAAGTGACAGTGCTGAGCAAGGGAAGCCACAACCCCATTTGGCATACGTTCCAGGACCATCACAAGGCCAAGATGATGATGGATCTCCTCAGATTGTTCTAGAAGTTTGTAGATATGAATGAGGTCGGATTCCATTGAGAAGATATCCAGAATCTGAGTACTTTCAAATTACTGAGGATGGATAACCAGAGAGTTTCCATGAAGTAGTATCCCATAAGGACAAAGAAAAGTGGTTTCTTGCAATGCAGGATGAATTGGAGTCTCTGTAGAAAAATCAAACTTATGAGATCGTAGAACTTCCATGAGGGAAGAAGGCATTGAAAAATAAATGGGTGTTCAAGTTGAAGAAAGGATGGCAGCAAAAAATTGGTGAAATATAAAGCACGGCTTGTAGTCAAAGGATTCCAACAAATGAAGGGGATCGACTTTGGCAAGATATTTTCACCAGTAGTCAAGATGACTTCAATTAGAGTCATACTTGGAATGGTCACAAGTATGAACTTGGAGCTTGAACAGATGGATGTAAAGACAACTTTTCTTCACGGAGACTTAGAGGAAGAAATCTACATAGAGCAGCTGAAAGGTTTTGAGGTTTCAGGAGATAACCTCGTACACAAACTAAAGAAAAGCTTGTACGGTCTAAAGCAGGCACACAGGCAGTGATACAAGAAGTTTGACTCAGGCATGGTGAGTCAAGGGTACAAGAAAACTTTAGCAGATGAATGTGCCTACATTCAGAAGTTTTTTTATGGAAATTTTGTTGCTTTTCTACTATATGTAGACGATATTCTGATCGTGGGAAAGACGCAACAAAGATCAACCAGCTGAAGAAGGAACTCTCTAAGTCTTTTGACATGAAAGACTTAGGACCGGCTCAACAAATATTGGGAATGCAGATCACCCGAGACAGGAAGAACTGGAGGTTATGACTATGTCAGGAAAAGTATGTTGAATGAGTGCTTGCACAGTTCATCATGAAAAATGCCAAACTAGTTAGCATTCCATTAGCCAACCATTTCAAGTTGAGCAAGAGATCGTGTCCGTCATGCAAGGAAGAGATTGGGGAGATGTCGTCAGTACCATATTCTTCAGCAGTCGAAAGTCTGATGTATGCGATAGTGTGTACGAGGCTAGATATTGCTCATGCAGTGGGAAGGGTGAGTCATTTTCTCTCCAACTCTTCGAAAGAAAATTGGGAGGCCATAAAGTGGGTTCTCAGGTACCTTAAGCTTATAATGGAATTATGTCTTTGCTATGGGGGAGTTGATTCAATCTTGGAGGGCTATACAGATGCAGATATGGTCGGAGACCTTGATAGTAGAAAATCTACTTCAGGATTCATTTAAACTTTTGCTGGGGGAGTTGTTTCATGGCAGTCAAGACTACAGAAGTGTGTTGCTTTATCCATAACTGAAGCAGAATACATTGCTACCGTGGAAGCTGGAAAAGAAATGTTGTGGTTAAAGCGTTATCTATAAGAATTTGGAATCAAGTAAAAGGAATATATGGTACATTGTGACAGTCAGAGTTCCCTGTATTTGAGCAAGATCTCCATGTACCATTCTTGTACAAAACATATTGATATTTGGTATCATTAGATACGCGAGGTGATAGATCTGCAACTATTGAGACTAGTAAAGATCTATACGAAAAAGAATCCAGCTGACATGTTGACAAAAGTGGTGACTCGAGAGAAGTTAGAGCTCTGCAAAGAGATAGTTAGGATGTTTGTTTCGGATATGGCTGGAGGGGGAGAATCGAAGAAGTTCATCCACTATCTTGGACCATATCTTGGTCAAGATATTGCAGCCACCAACAAGCCACCACTCCACCGTCCATCCACCATTTTTGAAGATGGAATTTTTTGTTCACACCTCTAAAATCTATTATAAATAGAGGTGCAAATTCTAATTTGTAACACACCAAGAAAAAACAAAACACCAAGATAAGAGTGTAGTAAAAGTATGAGTATTAGAGTTGTTTTGTAATCTATTCTTGTGGTAATAGAAGAATTTTTTTCTCTCAAATTCGTGTTTACCAACGTTCAATTGTTATCTTAGGGTACAATAGTGGTCTCCTGGACTTTCAACAATTTAGCTATTCTCTCAAGAAGATTCTAAGCCTCCAATAAGCAAAAAGTCACAAAAAGCGCAATAATTTAAGTCAAACAAATGTATAGTGACTGGAAAAGAATTCATACACACATACTTGATAAGAGACATTATTAACAGCCATTGTGCCAATAAGCTACAAATCATAGTAGACACTGACATTTGCTGACAACTAAAACATATAACATGTGCTGCTCTAAAGACAATAGTAAAAATTGATATTTGGTTGTCCTAGGAATCAACTTTAAGCATGAAAATAATAGAGTAGTAGCATAACAATAATAAAGTAACTTCTTAAATGATCTGAGAAGAATCTTAAGAGTTTGTTTCTCTATTTTTTAATTTTGATTTTCTTGGAAAAGTGTCTGAAAAATGTATATTACATGGTCTCTGATGCATAAACACATATCCAACCATACAATGAACACTAAATTTTATTTTTAATATTTAATGGGAAAAGAACCTTCCTATACATCTTAAGGGGCAATATTATCTTAATGTGTCACTCAAAATTATTTATCATGAAATGTCAACTTTTTTATAACGAAAATGTACATCCATGAAGGAAATTGAAAAAAAAAAAAGAAAAAGTAAATCTGTGTAATCAAATCAGGATAATAAATGCAAACTAGGTGTAATAAATGCTAGTGTGTCCACAATAAGTTTTTTCATTGGGAAGTGCAAAAATAAATTTCATTAGCACAAGCAATGCCGGCTCCTTACATGACACAAATTGAATTGGTTCTACTTTTTTCTCTTTCTTCATTTAATGCATCTAATAATTATGGAAACAAAGTTGAATATTCTACTTGTACAGTGTATAATGACTAATGCCCCACAAAAACCTTTGTGTACAAACAAACAAATGAAAAAAAATGCGACCTCTCTATTCTATGTAATTCATTTATCACTTATCATGAATGTGAATATTTATTGGAAGCTTCTTTAAAGTTTAAAAAAAAGTATCAAACAGAAAAATATATTCATTGAGGTTGGGTTTGATCGAATTTGATTATGGATTGTATCTCCATTTTGATTCAGCATGATGGAAAAATAGGATGTGATGTATTGTCAAAATACAACACATTTGATACCTAAAACTTGGTATCTTATGTGTTCTCAAAGCGACTTTTGTGGGTTTATGTGTTTTTGTGTTTGTTTTTACAGGAGAAATAGGTTGGCACAATTTTGGGAAGATTGCAGACTTTTGTTGGTTTTTGGTCTTATACAAGACCCTCTATAAGTCATAGTGGGGGTTCCGTGAAGAATTCCAGTGAAGTTTGAAGATTTGAAGTTCAGCCACACGAGACCTCTTTACAACTCGTAGTTCACTCTACGAGTCGTATTGAGGGGTTTCCTGGAGATTTCCAAAGAAGGATCAGAGAAGGACTAAAAGATGCAGATGAGAACTATAAGAGGTCAATACGAGTCATAGATTATACTACAACTCGTGAAGTCCAAGATTCAAGAAGCTGAACATGAAAGTCCAATTACGACTCGTAAACCCAGTTACGAGTCATAACTGCGAGTCATAGAAGACACCGACCAATTTTTCTAATATTTTTAGGGATATATTTGTAAATACTATAAAGAGTATAATTAAGTTTTTTTTAGTATGAAGTACAGCCGAATAAAAGAGAGAACGTGATTTGAACATTTTTAGGGATTTAAACTTGGAGACAAAATATTGGAGAAGAGAATACACTTGTGGATTCATTGTATCTTTCAACCTTGTGATTCTCAATACAAATTGGGTTTTCTTATTCTTTAATCTATTTATGTAAGAGATTAACTATATTTTCTCAATTCATAGTTTCTTTATTTTCCCATAGCAAGAGTAGCTAAACCCACAACTTGGGGTTATGGGAACCATGAAGATCTAACCAAACAAACCTAGATTATTTCCAATTCTTAGAATGGGTATTTACATATTTTAATCAATTCTTTTTGTTTTGCATGTTTTCTAGTGGTGGCCATCATTATAACTTGCCTAGTGTTACCTTCTCGATCCAGGTGGTAATGAATAGGAAAAGAGATTGGTTAACAGGATTCGATGATATGTTCTTATCTAATTAACCGAACCAGACCAAAAGGAGGTTGACTAGGACATTGAGTGATGGTCAGTATAGCACACTATGGAGATGAGCCAAGTCTCATAGTGAAATTTCACTTCACCATTGACCAAAAGGTTAGAAGAACTTAAATTATGTCCTGTATGCAATATCCTAGTTGAGAATTGTGATATCGGGGGACGTTGAGTTAGTGAATCATGGGGAACACAATACTTAAGTTTCTCTTTATTATTGATTGTCTTCCATTTTAGTTAGTTAGTTTAATTTCTTATTAATCATTGCAACCCCCTCCCCCCTTTATTTTGGAAAATTGAGTTAGTTAATACTTGAATTGTTTATTAGTGAATTGATTTGGAAAGTCTCTGTATTCTTTGTGGAATTTGATCCTATCCTTAGTTAGGTTTATTACTTTGACAATGATCACTTTGTCCTCAAAAGGGAGGTGTAACTTAAGCGTGATCAAAGAAAATGGCGTCGTTGCTCAGGAATACGACAAGACTTTGATTGAATTCACTAGTAGTATAATTCAAGTATTGATTTCTTAGTTCCCTTATATTTTACTTTTTTTTTGTTTTTAGTTTGTTGCTTTGTAGGGTATACTAGGTATTATATGCCCAACATAAGGAGTCAAGGCAATATCTTAGCTCCAATTAATTTTGAGATCCAACGAATTTCAAGAAAAATAGCTCAAGCAAATGCCAATATCGCAGTTAATCAAGCTATGAATTGGAATGATAGTGTTGGTGATAGAGATGTAAACCCACCTTCTTTGGAGAATGTTCCACAACCTAGGGATTTCAGTGACAATTCTTATTGATGGAGTCAATACAGATTGAACCCTATGGCTGTGGATGTTACCAGGGCTATTGTGTTGCTACCATTATCGGTTGACACAAAGTTTAGCGTTTCTAGTGGAATACTTCAAATGCTTCAAAATTATGGGCTGTTTGTCGGTCTACTATAAGAGGATCCACATGGCCACTTGTACAATATTGCATACGTTTACAGGAGTGTGATGGGAATACAGGATCTGTCTATGGATATTGTGGGGCTTCGTATCTTCCCATTATCTCTTACAGGCAATGTTGCATTATGATTTTCTGAATTCAACAAAGTTCAATCACTAGTTGGATAGAGTTGCAGAGGGATTTCATAGAAAGGTTCTTTGTTAGGTCAAACAAGTTTAAGCTAAGGGACCAAATTTTTAACTTTCAGCAATTCCATTGTAATTCACTCATTTCTACATGGGAGCGGTTAAATGGATGCTTGAGGAGTGCTCTGGGCCATGGCATTTTAAACACAACACTACTAGAGAGTTTCTATCGAGCACTGAATCCGGATAGTCAAGCATATGTAAATGCTTTTATGGGAGGTTTAGTCTTATGAAAATCATTTACATAAGTTGTTGAACAAATGGACAAGTTGGTCGATCTTCACCACGTGTATACACCTACACGTGAGTAACCAACTAGTTACAGAGATATCTCTGATAGGAACTCTAAGCTAGCAAAGATAAATGCGAAAATCTTCCAAATGCTTCATTAAACAAAGAAACTCTGCAGATGCTAATGAGATAGAAGCAAGATCTAAACACTCTAGAGGGTAGTCGGGGAAGCCACCATACGAAGGATACAAGCCATGAGGAAGAGTGTGGTACAAGCAGCTGGTTCATGCTACAACACCATTATTACAAGAGAAAAGGAAGTTCTATAGTTGAAGATATGCTCGTGCAATTGGTGAAAAGGGTCGATATACAAGAGAAGATATTAAGAGAGATCAATTTCGATATTATAAAAATAAACTACAAAGTCGATCAATATTCGATGGCAATTCAACAGCTTAATAGCCTGTTCGAACTTATATCAATACAACTAGAGGAGATCCAGAGTGGCATGATAAAAGAGGCAAAGTCATATGATAGAGATTAATCAGATCTTGAGGAAGTCTAAGTACTCAAAAAGTCTAAGGCGTGCCGTGATAATAAATCAGGCGCTATTTGCGAGGCAACCCAAGATTTTTTGATGTTTTAGCTTGGTTTTGGGTTTATTTTCAATTTGTGCTTTCTTAGGTAGTTGTTTGGTTGTGTTTTGATTGTCATCTTTAACATTGGGTATGTTGCATATAGGGTGCAAGTGCATTTTATTAAGAGTGCAAGTGATGGACAAAGGTTGCAGATTTTGCTGCAAATTGCACCAGATACAGGTTCTACGGCTAGATTGACGAGTTGTATTGCACTTTACAACTCATAATCCTATCTCGTAGAAAGCTCCACTAAGCATAAACAGTGTACACTCCACCCACGAGCCAACTTTATGACTCGTAGATCAAGCTACGAGTTGTTAATGGTGTTCGTAGAATCTAGGTATAATTTTTGAATTTTTCTAAGTGTTGAGAGGTCCACGAGACCTGGAGTTATGAGTCATAGGCCAAGCTATGAAGTAGACTCAGAATCGGGGTTTCGTATACCTGATTTGGTAAAATTTTATACTTTGACCCGGTAAGGTATAAACGGGGGTCAAAATATTTTGACCCCACTTTTACCATAATTTACCAAATTCTTCCTTCCCTTTGTATTTTTTGATCATTTTCCGGTGACCCAACTTTGTTTTCAGCAAGAAAATTCGGCAACTAGGGTTTCTTGAGCATTCATCTTCTCTTTCTACCTCAAGGTCATCTATACATTTGGTAAGTTTCTTGGTTTACTCTTAACCTCTAAATTTGCCTTGTTTGTGAATGTTTGAGTTGATGATTATGAATGACTTGGTGCTTAATCTTGCCATTCTTGCTTAAATGTGAATTGTGAATTTGAAGTAGGGTTGTTTTTTTATTGTATTGATAAATTAAATATGGAATTAGGAATGATCGACTTGTGGTTGTTCATTGTTATGCCCATTAAATCATCTACTTTGTATGTCACGGAATGATGTAAAAGAGTTTATGTTTGATGGATTGATGGGTGATAACATTGATGCATGATCTTATGAGAGTCCAGCAGGAAGGATGAAATGATAAAGTATTTATGCTATATCTCTTTCGATGAGGTGAATTTGTGAAATCATGTTTGGGGTACAGGGTATTATGTGCTTAACAAATGAATGTTCATATGCTTGCTTCAATGTTGGTAGGATAGGGTTTGAGTTATTCATAGGATCCGTGTGATAAACTAGGGTAGTTTAGGCACCTGTAGGTTCTTATTCACGAGAGTCTTTTACGACTCGTAGATGAGTATACAAGGCATAGTTGCCCCTTGTGGGATGTTACAGTGACTTGAATTTTCGAGTATTCATCATAAGGGACCTTCTACGAGTCGTAGATAGGTTTCGTAGACTCTGGCCTATTTTGAATCTACTCCCTGGAACTTTATACGAAATTAGTCAACCACTCATGAACCAAGTTATGAGTCATACCTATGTCTTGTATAACATTCTATTGTTCAATATTGTTTAGAACTTCTGGATTATGGGACTACTTTATGACTTATAGTTCTAAATACGACTCGTAAGTGGTTCTCGTATTACACTTCTGCAACTGATATAATTCAAGTTTTGCTTTTTCTTTTTTAGTTGTTGGGGCTAATTTTGCTTCATCTATGTTTAATTTGTGGGAACTATGGACCCAAAAGGAAACCGCCCTCAGATTGAGGCGTTGAGGAGGAAGCTCATCGATGAGCCGACTGATGATGAGCAAACTTCCCATCTAAGTGGGTCACTTGAGGTCTATGATGTTTCATTAGACCCTGAGGCTAGGGTACCACAGACTAGAGCAGAAGCTGCTAGAGTTTCCTAGAGTCAGGCTCAAGCCGATACTCCTTCTGTCACGCTCTAAGGTCCCGTTAGGGCGGACTGACACCCGTTGCCGATAAGGCTCGGGAGAACCAACCTGTATCTATGTGTTTTCTATACATACTATAAGGGGTTTTTGCGTTTGACATACCTTTAAGAAGATAAACAGTGATAATAAGCTAAAAAGAAATACAAATGACGAGGCCGTTGGAGACAGTGTTTATAGTACGAGACATGACTTCACTTTGCTGTACATAGTCTACAAAACCTCTAAATAAAGAGAAACATCTGATAAGGGTTGGGACAGGCCCCGCCTTAACAAACTATGCAATAAAAACATGCAATCTTTAGACATATACAAGCCCCAAAGCAACCTGGAGCTTGGTGACCGCAGCTGAATATCCTGTACTCCTACTGGGGAGATCTACTAGCACTTGTACCTACAGCATGAAATGTAGGTCCCCCGTAAGGGACGTCAATACGGGATAATGTACTATGTAAGGCAGGATACACTGTATAATAAGTAACAACTCAAATAAAACCATGCATCTGTGGAAGATCGGGGACCACCCTTAGTTATACTATGGAATCATGTCCTTTATGTCCTTTGTATCACTTTACCTTTACTGTAAAATCTATACTGTAAAATCTGTGCACAGCTGTAAATATGTGACCAACTGATCAGTGGTATAACTGTATCAGGATTGTTTTCCCTATGCTAGGTTCTTTACGAACCCCCTCGGGGTACCACTCGTAAACTGTATCGGGATCGTCATTGTGCTAGGTTATTTCTAACCCCTCCTGCTCCACCCGAAATAACTGTATACTT
>JAOTQR010077996.1:0-11668 GCA_025774065.1 Solanum ossicruentum
GTTCTACCGCAGCGGTGACCTTGTCAGCCCGCGTATATATGTGTATAGATATTTGCTGTATGCTGGGGTTGCTGTTTACAGGTTTGGTTAGTCAGTAAAACAGAGGAAACTCTGTCGAAATTTTGACAGATTCCTTAGCTATTATAGATGGAAATCCGGTTTAGTGTTCGTCTGGGCGCCCAATCGGCACTAACCACGGTCCCTGGGTTGGATCGTGACATGATGTTTGATTTTGTTTCCACAACTAAAGATATGTCATGTATGCTTAAGAGGGTTGTTTGGGGTCCCTTTAGGTTCCCCATTCCCCGTGTTCCACCTAGACCCTTAGTTTTGGTCGTTACAAGCTTGGTCCTGAAAAATTCAACATATCACATCAAGTAGATTCTTGTTCATGGTTGTGAAGCGCGCAACACCTATGAATAGGAGTCTATGAGGTGTTTTAGAAAATAATTCACTTTTTCATAATCTATGTCGTGGTTTTGATTTGACCTATGTTCATTTCTCTAATGGATGGTCTTTTACTCTTCTAGATTTTGCCACCAATAAGAATGGCACAAATATCTCCCACACCTAAGGGCAAATCGGCCCCTCCGGCTCTACAAGTCCCCCAAGTAGAAGAAGCCACTCATGCCTAATACTGGAAAGTAGTCACTTTATTGGCAAGGGCCATGGCGAACCAAGGAGTTCAAGCTATTCATGCCTCTCCCCCCTTCAAGAGTGAGGGATTTCACAAGAATGAACCCTCTGGAGTTCTATGGCTCAAAGGTGGATAAAGATCCCTAAGAAATTATTGATGAACTCTAAAGTTCTTGATATTATAGCGGTAAGCTCAAAAGAGAAAGTGGAGCTTGTGGTATGTCAAATCAAGGGACTTGCTCAAATGTAGTTTGCTCAATGGAATCTAGAGAGAGTGAACAGACAACCTATCTCTTAGGAGGTTCAAATCCACTTTCCTCAACCATTTCATTCCTATTGAACTAAGGGATGCGAAGATGGCAGAGTTTATGAACCTCAACCCCTCAATGAGTGTTAGGGAGTATTCCTTTAAATTCAACAACCTCTAAAAGTATGCTCCTGACTTGATCATTGATCCTAGGGCATGAATGCACAAGTTTGTGTTAGGAATGTCTGAATTGATCAATTAAGAATGCCACACCACTATTCTCATAAGAGATATGCACTTGTCTCGGCTCCTGACTTATGCCGAGCAACTTTATGGAGAAAAGCTTAGAAAGAGAAGGAGTGGAGAGTCTAAGAGGGCTCGTTATAATTGTGGATTTCAAGGTGCTAGAGGTAGACATTTCAAAAAGGCGACAAATTCCAAGATCAAGGGTCCTCTAATGCTCAAAACTAAAGGTTTGCTAATGATAGGGTGCTAAACCCTAGAGCTTGAGGTGGTAATGGTGCTCAACTTATTCTTAGTGTGGGAGGTGTGGAAAAAATCATGGTGGTGGATAGTACAAAGATGTGGGTGCTTGTTTCGTATGTGGAAAAATGGGCCATAAGATAGCGAATTGTCCAAACAAGGGTAGAGATGGTCGTCTCCAAGGACATGGCGCTCATAGTGATCAAGGGGCACCAGGAGGCCATTAAGGAAGTTCTCTACATCACAATCGATTTTGGTCTCTTCAGGAGAGACAAGGATTGGATAAAGCACCTGATGTTGTCACCCGTATGTTAAACATCTATAATTTTGATATATATACTTTATTGGATTCGAGTGCCACTCTCTCTTTCATTACTCTCTTTGTTGTTATAGACTTCATGTATGTCTCGTTGCTAAGTCCATTGTTGCTAATACAATCTAAAAATGTTGTCCCATTTCTATATTGCATAAAGTCTTGCCTTGTGATTTAGTTAAACTTGACATAGTAGATTTGACATCATTCTTGGGATGGATTGGTTACATGCATATCATGCTTTCGTTGATTATAGGACCTGCAATTTAAGTTCCAATTTCCTAATGAACTCATCCTTGAGTGGGAAGGTCATAATTGGTGGTTAAGGGTAGGTTTATATCTTGTCTTATGGCTCGGGAATTGATTTCTAAGGCTTGCATTTATCATCATGTAAGTATTAGGGATGTTGAGTTTAAAGTTCCTCCTATTGAGTTGGTTCCTGTGGTCAATGAGTTTCTTGATGTCTTTCCCGATGAACTTAATAGTATTCCTCCCAAAAGGGAAATAGACTTCTATATAGACTTCCTCCCATATACCCAACTCATTTCTATTCCCCCTTACTATATGGCCCTGGCAGAGTTGAAAGATCAATGAAAGACCTATTGGAGAAGGGTTTTATTAGGCCTAGAACGTCACCTTAGGGTGCACCGGTATTGTTTGTAAGGAAGATGGATGGCTCACTTAGAATGTGCATCAACTATTGGCAACTCAATAAAGTCACCATGATGAACAAGTATTAAGTACCTTGGATAAATGACTTATTTGGTCAATTGCAAGTGGCTAGCCACTTCTCAAAGATTGACCTTCGATCCGGGTATTACCGATTGAGGGTAAGGGAGTGTGACATCCCAAAAATGTCCTTCCAAACTAGATATGGGAATTTTGAATTTATAATGATGCTCTTTGGCCTAAAGAATGCTCCAGCAAATTTATGGATCTCATGAATAGGATCTTTAAACCTTATTTTGACGTGTCTATGGTGGTATTCACTAAAAATATCTTGATTTATTCCCTGAGTAAGGAGGAGCATGTGAAACATTTGAGGGTAGTATTGTGAACATTGCAGGAAGAAAGATTGTTTGACAAATGTTAATTTTGGTTGAAGGAAGTTGCATTCTTGGGACATATGGTGTTAGACGATAGGATTAAAGTGGATCCAAAAAATACGGAGGTGGTAAGGAATTGGCTACCCATGACTCTAATGGACATTAGGAGTTTCTTGGGATTGGCGTGGTATTACCAGATATTTGTTGAGGGTTTCTCTTAAATTGCTTGTTCCTTGACAAGGTTGACACAAAAGAAGGCTAAATTTATTTGGACCGATGAATGTGAAAGAAGTTTTCAAACTTTAACTGACAAGCTTAAATCTGCTCCTATCTTGGCTCTATCGGAAGGATTAAAATAGTTTGTGTTTTACCGATCATAAGAGTCTCCTATATGTGTTCACTCAAGGAGATCTAAATTTAAAGAAAAAGAGGTGGTTGGAACTCCTTAAAGATTATGACATGAGCTGCATTTTAATTGGGGCAAGGCTAATGTTATGGTCGATGCTCTAAGTAGAGTATCCATGGAGAGTATGACTCATATGGATGCTTGTAAGAAGGAACTAGAAATAGAAGTTCACTGGTTGGCTTGATTGGGAGTTAGGTTGCATGAGGCCGAAAATGGAGGTGTGGTGGTTGTAGATGGTTGCAAGTTTTCCTTGATTAAAGAGGTCAAATCCAAACAATACCTTGACCCCACATTGTTTTAATTGAGTGATGGCAAGGTAAAGGTTTCCTCCCAAGGAGGAGACAGTGTTCTTAGATATCAAGGTCGATTGTGTGTGTTGAATGTAGATGGGTTAAGGGACTTGATCTTGAATTTAGGCTCATAACTCATCTTATTCCATTCACCCTGTTTTATGAAGATGTATGGAGATTCGAGAGAAATGTTTTAGTGGGGTGGTATGAAGAGGAATATTGCTAAGTTTGTAGCAGGTTGTCACAGTTGCGAATAAGTCAAGGACAAACATCAAAGGCTGGTTGGACTAGCACATGATATATAGATTCCTACTTGGAAGTGGGAAGAGATCAAAATGGACTTTGTAATGGGATTACCTAAAACTAAGAGGCGTTTTTATTTTATTTGGGTTATTGATGATAGAATGATAGAGTCAACGTACTTCCAAATGACTTAAGGCACTAAAGATTATGCCAAGTTTTACATTTATAAGTTAGTTAGGTTGCATGGGGTTCCATTGCCTATCAATTTAGATCGTGGTGCTTAATTCACTTAGCACTTTGAGATATCTTTCCAAAAAGGTCTTGGTACTAATGTTAAGCTCAGTATTGCCTTTCAGCCCCAAATGGTTGGTCAAGCCGAAAGGACCATTCGAACTCTTGAGAATATTCTTAGGACTTGTGTCTTGGCGTTTAAGGGTAGTTGGGATAAGCATCTTCCACTTATTAAGTTTGCTTACAACAATAGTTATCACTCAAGCATCAAAATGGCTCCCTTTGATGATCTATGTGGTAGGCATTGTAAATCCCCAGTTGTTGGTTTGAAGTTGGAGAAATGGCTTTATTAAATCTAGATTTGGTCATAGAATCTTTGGAGAAGGTGAGGTTCATAAGATAAATATTGAAAATGGCTCAAAGTCCACAAAAGTCTTATGTCACACTAGAAGAAGAGACGTTGAATGTAAAGTTGATGATTATGTGTACTTGAAGGTTGCACCAATGAAAGACATGGTACACTTTAGCAAGAAAGGGAAGTTAAGCCCTAGGTATGTAGGGACCTACTAGATCATGAGACATGTAGGTAAAGTTGTTTATGAGTTAGAATTTCCCATTGAGATGAGTATGGTTCATCTTGTCTTCCATGTCTCTATGTTGAGGAAATGTGTTGGAGACCCTAGTTCCATTGTGCCCTTAGCAGTTCTGAATGTCGAAGAAAATTTGACTTGTGAGGAAATTCTAGTGGAAATCTCAGATAGATAAGTGAAGAGATTGAGAAATGAAGATGTAGCATATGTTAAAGTTCTTTGGAGGAACCAAAGATTTGAGAGTGCCACCTGGGAAGACGAATCACATATGAAGAAGTGATACCCCTATCTTTTCCATTCTAATCAAGCTTGAGGTACTATGAGTTTTCCTAGTTGAGAAGTTCCCCTTCCTTGCATGTCATTTTCATGTCATCTATGCATGATTATGTGATTTTGAAGTTATATCGTAAATGTTATTTGAGGCATGACTTGAGAATTTTCATGATGTAAATTTTGTCTTTTTGCATATGATGCTTGCATTCTACTCCATAGAGCTTGTGTTTAGCATATTCAGGGATGAATGTTCCCAAAGGGGAGATGTTGTCAGGCCTAACATGTTGGAAGGTATGAAAGTGCCTAAGAAATAAAGTCTGAAAGATTTTTTGTGTAAGTGAGTTTTATGGAATGGTATATGGGTCTTACATTGAAGTATGAGCCATGCATTGGTTCGTGGGTCCTAAGTGTCCATTTTTAGTAGCTCAAGTTTGGAGGGCATCAATGCACGAAGTTATTGAAGGATCGTAGCTATGCTTGTGGAATTAGGGGCAGATTTGGTGAAAATTGGAATTTTCGGAGGTTCAATGTGAAATGCTGCAGAAATGTGCTTCGGAAATGCCAATAATCGTAATTTCCTTATATCTCTAATTTGTGCATGATATCGAAAATCTGACTTCATATTCTTGATCAGGGGATGAAATTGAGTGGAAAATGGGTATAATCCGGATTTCAAAAGACCCATAGCAAAAAATGATTTTCGCAAAATTTTTTAAAATAGAGAGGGTACGTTATGGCTCTAATATGCGGACCTGTCGCAGAGCAGTATTAGCACTTTCTTAATTTCTATTTCAGCCTAAGGGCATTGGGGTCATGGCCCCATGCCCACTTATGCATGAAAATGCCTATACTTAGCCATTTTTCAACTCCATATCACTCAAAAACCCTTTCTAAAACCTCTCAATCATTTTATCAAAATTCCCATCCAAATTCAAGTATCTCAAGTTTAATCCCGGATCTTAAAAACTCCATTCAAGCTTCAAGTATCCTTCAAGTCTACATCAAGAAATCCCATGTTTAAGGTATATGAGTTTCATCCATTAGAACCTTTCACCAATGTTGTCCGACCTTCCTATTTTGTGAAAAATGCGTGATTTCAAGTTGTATTACTTATGTGTATCTATTATTATGAACTGTGAGCATGATATACATTGGGTTTTTGTCAAAGATTATGCATGAATATCTATTTTAAGTTTATACTATGAATTGATGTTTGTCTATTGAGACTATACATGATTCAAGCTATGAAATCTATGAGCTATTGTAAAGTTTTGATATGATTTACAAGTTACCTATGATGGGGTTTTACCATGATGTTGGTGGCCTAATTTTACATGACTTTATGATGCATTGATTTCGCTATTTCATGATCTATACTCTTGCATTATGCATGATTTGAACATGTTCTCATATGTGCCCACCAAGTGTTTGATGAAATTTCAAGTCAAGGATTCTTAAGTTATTTACATGTTTTACAAATTAGGTGACTTCATGATGAATATAGGCTATCAAGTATGTTATGTATTCATGAAATTATCTATGATTATGCAAGTATAAAGTTAAGCCCTATTTTCAACATTTTACCTCTTGTGAGCCATTCATGTTAAAGCAAGGGTTTATATATGGTTATGATCTATTCCCATGTTTCAAGTTAGGCTCACCATTAAAGGTCAAGTATGTTTAAGAGCTACTCATTTCATGATTCCATGTTTATTACAAGTTACTAAAGTTATGATTATTCCAAGTATTCTGTGGGATTAGACTTAGCACCGATGGATTGGATGTTGGCATAGATTCAAGGGTCCATACTCCTTTCCTCAAACTATGTGCCAACATAGGATCATGTTATACACTATCTATACTAGTGGATCCATTTATTGCACTTTATCGTGAAATCCACCCTGAAATGGGATAGGTTCCAATAAGGGGGATTACTTCTCCAAAATGGGACAGGCTCCCATAAGGTAAAGTATGGTTTACTTTGGCAAGTAGACCACCTCTTTACTGATGAGGGGTAATCATCAGAATTCTAAGTTGTAGCTCACTTGGTCTTATTCTTTGTTGGTTAAGGTCTCTTCTCACATTAGTATCATGTTCTATGCAAGTTGAATGATTTATAAACGTGTCTTACTTCAAGCATTGATCATGCATTCCATATTAGGATTATACTTATCTATTGCCTATTACTATGCATTTGGACTATATTGGCTTATGTCTTGTTGCATTTTACCCTACATACTTAGTACACTCAAACATACTAACGCATACTTTATGCCTACATGATATCATAATGTATAGACCGGAGCTCCTCTTGATCATCCTCCACGTGGTTAGTGAGATTATTCGAAGATAAGCATGGTGAGTCCTCAAGTTCGGAGACACTATCTGCTTTCTCTTGCTATCTCTAAGACTTCTTTATGTTGAACATTTGACATTATGAGGATGATCCCAGAAAGTGTCTTGGCCCTCGCTCCATTCCAAGTTTAGAGGTGTTGCTGGAATATTATGATGTATTTATGCTTTTATAATATCAAATACTTACCTTAGTATTGCTTCCCTTTTTATATATCTCTTGTTATTGTTCACTTTGCTTCCACAACTAAGGATTTGTGATTGATATGCTAAGAGGCTTGTTTAGATCCATTCAAATTCCCATTCACCGTGTCACGTCTACATGACAAGCAGGATGGTTAATGGATTGTTTGAGTGGCCATAGTTGGAGTCATGGTTAGGGATTCAGAGAAGTCCAAAATGTTTGGTACCATGACAAATACCTTTCACGACCTGTGTATTGGACCATGACCTGTAATTTGGGTCTGGTAGTCCTATCCAATAGACTTTAGAAAGAGCAAATTCGACATTTCCTAATGCTCTATGCACATGCTACATCGTTTAAGTTTGCAAATGAGACCTTTCTATCCTTATACAACCCTAAACTACTCCATTCTCATTCATTAAAAAACATCCCAAGTCCCAAGCTCTTCCAAAACACTCCCAAGTTTTTCAAGACCATCAAGAGAAGAGTCCAAGCTAGGTTTTAGATTTTATTCAAAGCATTTCATCTCTAAAGCTCATAAGATGATATCTAAGGGGTGTATCTATCATATGGTTATGGTCCGAGATGTGTCTTCTAAGGTTCCCTCTCTTGAGTCAGTTCCTATAGTCAATGAGTTCCAAAATGTGTTTCCCGAAGATCTTCCTAGTATTCCTCCCAAAAAAAAGAAATTGATTTTAGCATAGACCTCCTTCCCATTGCCAAACCTATCTCTATTCCACCATATAGCATGGCACTAGAGGAGTTGAAAAAACTTAAGGATGAGTTGAAAGATTTATTGGAGAATGGATTTATAAGGCCTAACAAATCTCTATGGGGTGCTCCTGTTCTGTTTGTAAGAAAGAAGAATAGGTCACTCCAAATGTGCATTGACTATCATCAACTCAACAAAGTCACCATTAATAATAAGTACCCACTTCCAAGGATAGATGATTTATTTGACCAACTACAAGGAGCTAGACATTTTTCTAAGATCGACCTTCGTTCAGGGTATCACCAGTTATGGCTTAGGGAAAGTGATATTCCTTAGACAACGTTTAGAACTATGTATGGGCATTATGACTTTTTGGTGATGTCTTTTGGATTGACGAATGTGCTGGCTATATTTATGGGTCTTATGAATTGGATCTTCAAACCCTACCTTGATATTTTTGTTGTTGTCTTTATTGATGACATACTAGTCTACTCCCAAAGTGAGAAGGAACATGAGGGACATTGAGAACAGTCCATCAAACTTTAAGAGATGAGAAATTGTACGCCAAATTTAGTAAGTGTGAATTTTGGATGAAAGAAGTTTCTTTCCTTTGCCATGTAGTGACTGAGGTATTATGGTGGACCCAAGGAAGACTGAGACGGTGCGAAACTGGCCTAGACCCTTAACTCCATCTAACATAAGGAGTTTTTTGGGTTTGGCAGGCTACTATTGATGGTTTGTAGTAGGGTTTTCTTCAATAACATCTCCTTTGACCAAATTGGCCAAAAAAAAGTCCAAGTTTGTGTGGTTGATGAATGTGAGAAAAGTTTCTAAACATTGAAAGATAAGCTGACTTCGCCTCCTATCTTGACTCTTCCAGATGGTTTGGATGGTTTTGTGGTATATTGTGATGCTTCTAGTTTTGGATTGGGTTGTGTGTTTATGCAAAACGGTAAGGTCATAGCTTATGCTTCTAAACAGTTAAAAGTGTATCAGTGTGATTATCCAACTCATGACCTTGGATTGGCAGAGTAGTGTTTACTCTAAAAAATTAGCGTCACTATCTCTATGGTGTTCACGTGGATGTATTTACCAGTAACAAGAGCTTGCAGTATGTGTTCACTCAAAGGGACGTGAATCTAAGGCAACAGAGATGGCTTGAACTTCTCAAAGACTTATATGAGTGTCTACTTCCATCCGAGTAAGGCCAATGTAGTGGCTGATGCTTTGAGTAGAATAACCATGGGTAGTATGACTCATGTTGAGGGTGAAAAGAAAGAGTTGGCAAAGGAAGTCCATCAGTTGGCTACATTAGGTGTTAGGTTAGAAGGTGCTAATGAAGGTGGTGTATTTGTTCATGATGGGTCTCAATCTTCTTTGATTGTTGATGTGAAGTCAAAGTAAGACCTTGACCTTACTTTGATTGAATTAAAGGAATTACATGAACAAAAGAAAGTGGAGGTTTTCTCATGAGGGGAAGATGGTGTCCTTAGATACCAAGGACGGTTGTGTGTACTGGATGTAGATGGATTGAGAACCTTGATCTTACAAGAGGCTCGTAATTCATCTTATTCCATTCATCCGGGCTGCACCAAAATGTATTGATATTTGAAGGAAGTCTATTTGTGGGGTAATATGAAAAAGGATATAGCCAAGTTTATGGTCGAGTGTCCAAATTGTCAACAAGTGAAGTCAAGCAACAAAGTCCTGGAGGGCTAGCTCAAGACATTAATATCCCAACATGGAAATGGGAGGAAATCAATATGGACTTCATTGTTGGATTTCCTTGGACTCAAAAATAATATGATTCAATTTAGGTGATTATGGATCGTATGACCAAATCAGCTCATTTCTTGCCAGTTAAGACTTCGTATAGTGCTGAAGATTATGCAAGGTTATATGTTCATGAGTTAGTCCGATTACATGGTGTTCCTTTGTCAATAATATCAGATCGTGGCCCTCAATTTACTTCTCATTTTTGAAAGGCATTCCAATGAGGTTTGGGTACCAAAGTTAAGCTGAGTACCACATTTCATCCTCAAACATCTGGTCAAGCTAAAAGGGCCATTCAAACATTGGAGGATATGTTGAGAGCATGTGTCTTGGAATTTAAAGGTAATTGGGATAATCACTTACCTCTTATTGAGTTTGCATATAACCACAATTATCATTCTAGCATCGAGATAGCTTTATTTGAAGCTCTTTATGGTAGGCGATGTAGATCACCGGTTGGTTGGCTTGAGGTAGGTAAAATGACATTATTAGGCCTAGATTTTGTCTCGGAGACTATGGAAAAAGTGAGGATGATAAGAGACAGAGGAAAATGGCTCAATGCCGACAAAAGTCATGTTCGGATATGAGGAGGAGAGATCTTGAATTTGATGTGGGAGATTGGGTGCATCTCAAAGTTTCACCTATGAAGGCTATTGTTTGTTTTGGCTAAAAGGGAAAGTTGAGCCAAAGATTTGTGGGTCCTTACAAATTTTTATGAAGGGTTGGAAAGGTAGCTTATAAGCTTGAGTTGCCTAATGAAATGGAGTTGGTTCACCCTATTTTTCATCTATCTATGTTAAGGAAGTGCTTTGGTAATGCAAGTTCTATAGTTCCATTAGATATTGTGAAGGTTGGAGAAAATTTGAATTATGAAGAAGTACCGATACAAATTTTGGATCGCCACGTAAAGAGGTTGAGAAATAAGGATGTGGCATCTGTCAAGGTGCTTTGGAGGAACCAACATGTTGAGAGTACTATATAGGAAGCTTAAGTAGACATGATGAAGAAATATCCCCATCCATTCCTAACTAATCAAGCCTAAGGTTTAGATAATTCTATTCCTTGAGTACGAATTCCTTATTCTGTATCATTTTGTCATTGTTATGATTATTAATCATGCATAATTATTTTGATGTTACTTTATGATATTTGTATAAGTTTTGCATGAAAATAAGCTCTATTTTGCATATTGACATGTCTCTTAGTCACTATTTCAGTTCCTATTCATTCAAACTACTCTTGTCTCATTCGCTAATGAATGATCCCAAAGGGGAGATATTGTAATGTACCAGGTGTTTTTAAGCCTATGCATGAGTGAAAAGATAATGTTCATATGAATTCCTATTGAGTTAATTAAAATTTGAAATGAATGTTATTTAGCAATTGGCTTGGTTTAGTTATGTGATTGTTAAGGTGGTCTTGGAAGGGCAGTTGGTTTATCCTTGGTATAATATTTTGTGGGCAATGTTATGTGAAGTTAACACTAAAGATAAAGTTTGTTTTGCATTTGAAATTATTCGATGTGAAGGTATATTGAAAGGTTGCATAATTGACTTGTTTGGGAGTAATTCTTTTGCCGTTGTTGCATGGCTTGCATGGGCAGCCTTTGGCATGCCGTTAGCATGACTTGAGACCATACCGTGCCATGCCATGGCACCATGGGAAAGATAATTCTACCATACGTAGGTCCCATGCCCACTTCCTTGTGTTTGACATCTTTCTTCTTTTTAAAGTGAGTCAAAAAGCCCCTTTGCACCACATGATTTCACTCCCTTTTCCCCACATGTTTTGACCAATTTTTAGTGATTAAATAACCCTTATAACCCTCCAAATATCAGTATAAATACCCCCCCCCCCACCTAATGTACATTGCTCTCCCAAAACACTCT